>BHFT01025369.1:0-46474 GCA_004320025.1 Laticauda laticaudata | reverse complement strand
CTTAATATTTATATTGGCTTTTCACTGGATGGATACCAATTCAGAGTATTAGCGATTTATCTGAATTCCTATAAGGAGAATGGTGTAGTTCGACTGACTGATGAAACCACAGGAACAAGAAACTGAATTTGTTATAAAAACTAACTTTAAAGAAGCCTTTAATATAAAACCCATTTGTACCTTGAACAGGCCTGCCTCTTTCACTCCTTTTTTTGCAAATTATCTGACTCAAGTATTTTTAATTTCCTCTGGGCTGAATTTTGTCGCGGTAAGCAAACTTTAGCTGAAAACAGATGGTTGTCAGCAACAATGTGCCTGGCCAAAAACACAATGGAATTAAGTGTGAAAACTAAAACTTGTGCCACCATTTCATACTAGCTCCCTTGATATAATTGCTCAGAAAGAATTATGGTTTTTTTTTTGTAAATTTTATTTGGAGGTTTTCCCACAGAAAAAAAAACAAAAATAACAAAAAAACCCATTCTTTTTTTGATAAGTAGCATCAATCCCAAGGTTACATTTTTCGATACGGATCACGAAAAGATTTCAATTTCGAGTTGCTTCATTTTTATGTCTATTCCACATCTTATTTACTGCTTTTACATTTTCTACCATAGCTTCTCCCCTCTTTGTAATTTCTCAATTTTATTTTAATTATCCAAATATCAAATCCATTTATATTTTATACTTTTGTCTGTCCCTGTTTTCAATTTTGTCATTTATTTTTCTCATTAAAACAAAGTTTCTCCTGTAGTTGCTGATTGGAGTATGACACTTTATACGTATTTTTGTTAAGTTCAATCCATTTAACTCATATTTAAGCCCTAACCAAGTCATGCAATATTCAATATAATGGCAGTATAACTTCCATTCGGATTTCTGCTTGGGTACTATTCTTTAAAATACACCTACTATATTCTTTAAAAATAGTTTATAAATATATGTAATTAAAACTAACACCATTCCATTCCATTCAATTGGTATCTATTAATGTTAATATTCTGATTAAAATATTTAACTTCTTAACATTACTTGTTCAATTAAATTATAATACTATCTATGGGCAACAGTTATAAGTTTTTCATAATTTAATTCTCCCCTTCAACTTATATTTTACAAGACGATTAACTCATGTTAAATTTGCCTGTCCCTTCCTTTCATATTCAGTATTGTTCTCATTTATTTTATTTCAAATTTATTTTAACAAACATTCTCACTATAGCGGACTACGACTAACTACTTTAGTCCCTCATTGTTAATCATACATTGCCTTGTCCAATTTTCAAAATTATGTTCTAGTTGAACTTAACTAGTAAACAATTATCATCTTATGTACCTTTTACAGAATCCCGTTTTCAACTTAAATTTTTCCATCCATTATCTCTAAATAGGCCTGTGTTTCTCTGATTATCTTGTTTTCTGTCATTTATAACTTCTTTTCCCTTCCTCTTCCCTTCTCTTCTTCTCTCTCCCCTTTTTACTCCCTTGGTCTCTCTTACCTCTATTTTCTCTCTTTTGTATCTCCTGTTGCTTTCCTTCTTCCCTCTCTTCTTCTCTCATTCCTCTTTTTACCCCCTTGTACTCTCTACTTCTATTTCTCTCTTCTGGTATTTCCCCTCTTCTGTCCTTTACCAATATTTATACTTATTTTTCAAACTACTTTTTCTTTTCTTCTGGTTGTTTTCTTAAATTTCTTCCATTCTCTTTGCCCCCCCTTTTCCTTTTTTCTTTACCCCACATAGAATTACTTGTTCTTTTTAAAGCATGGCTTTCTTCTTTGTCCCAGTCTTCTTGTTTTTGCAGTGTCTTTCTTGTTGTTTCGTCATAAGTTCCCAAATCTCCGATTTCTTAAGATAAAAATGGAATCAAAAGCAACCCCTCCCTTCTTGTGCATCTTTCTTTGTATTTTTTTAAGTTCGCATTTTCAATTTCATCCAGATAGTAGCTTTGCCATTTGTATTAAATTTAAACCAGCACCACCTGCGAGTTAAGTTTTAGTCATTCAAAATACAATATACCAATAAATCCAAAGTATCACCAAGTTAGTCCAAATTAGCACACAGCTGTTTCTTTTTTTTCCCACTTTCTCCTTCCTGGTGTGAGTTCTTACTGTTTAGTGCCAAGATTTCAGTTTAAATTTATCTTTTTAGAATATTCTTGTTTGCATAGTTTATACTGTAGATCCCTTTAAATTTCCAGGCAGCTCTCCTCCCCTTTTTCCAGAATCCTTGGCCCTTTTTATTTCTTTTTCTCTCTCCTTTCCTGCTTATACATTTTTTTTTTAGCTGTTCCATAAAATCTTTGTTATCCCTTTGACATTTTATTTTATCTTCAGGCTGTAATTGCCTGGTGATGTCAAAGCATATTTTTTTTTTCTGATTTTCATTATTTTTTAGTCTCTTAGTTGTTCAGGATAGGCGAAAGCGGAGAGCAAGAAAAAAAAAGGCCAAACCTTTCCCTTTTTCACTTTCCTTTCCCTGCTTTCAGAATCTTCTTTGGGAACGCATGGTTATTTTTGTTTAGTTAAATTCCAGGGTACCTTACGTTGTTTCTTTTGCACAGTTTAACCCTCCGTCAGCCAAAACTTCTTAACACTTTCTTATCTTCCTCCTGCCACATTCTTTTCTGGTAGATTCTTCTTTGAGGTGGCCATTTCTGATCACTGCCTGCCAACCGGCCTTCGGGAATAGGAGTAGATGCGGCTAGCTGTGAGGAGGGAGAGATGCGGGTCTCTCCTCAAACCCTGCGCTAACAGGTCTCCCCCTCTGTCACCACCTGCTATGGGGTTGGCTTAGCCCTGAAACCAGCTGGTCGGGCGCTTCCAGTAGGCGAAGCCCAAACTGCAAACCACGCACGATCGGCGGATTTCTGTTATATCACCGAAGAGCTCAAAAGACCGGAAGCCTCAGGAAATCTGCGTTTTGTGTGGTTGGAGGTGGGTTTTTTCAACATTTAAATGAATTAACATTTTTAAATGGGTTGCAAAACAAAAGTTCTTGATTGTATGTGAAAACCTGTGTGCATTATGCAGATTGCTATTCAAAATGGATGGTTGAGAGTTTCCTGAACAGTCAATTATTAAGTTAACACCTTGCTGACTGTTTATTTCAGCCTATCCAGGAACTTTACTATCCTATATGTACTATCTAAATAATAGAAAAAAATTCCTAAATGACATTCTCATTTGCAATTTGATCAGTATGATACCTCTCCAGAATCAAATGTAACAAACCATATTACTGGGAAGTCAATCTGGGCAGAGCTTCTCTGATGATGCAAATTTTCAGCAAGTCTATCCCTACTTAGTTTCCAAGACCAGTTGAACTGACACCTTTCATCTATATATATAATTTTACTGAAACAATCTACCAGCAAAATCCCACAGAAAAGGAAAAAGGAATTATTAGCTGTTTAAAAAATGAATTAAATTGTAGAATCTAGATATCAAAGAATCATGCCAACAAATACTCTCAAGCTGGCTGTACAATTTCTAACAATGGAGTTCTGTGTGCTAAACTAACAATAAGCAAATTGTTGGCTTAAAATAGAAATGCTTCCTGTTCTTCCAGTTTTTATATTGCTATTTTTAATTGCTTTATTATTAGAAATCTTCATATCATCTGTTTCTGGAAGCTTGGTGAGGGCAGATTGGAAACAGCTTTGACCCAAGTACATGCTCTCTCTCTAACAAAGATAATTATTCTATAATCAGGAGAGATATTTTTTGTCTTTCTTGAATATTGCCTTTTGGATTTTGGATTTTTGCCTACTATCTTTTGGATTTTTATTACAATCTAAGTTCCAAGGTGGAAGAATATAGCAAGAGAATATCAAAAAGAGTTCTACTTCTGCATTATAGACTACTATTCCAAAGCTTTTCACTAAATTGATCATTCAAGATTCTGGAAGTCTTTCAAAGCAATGGGTATTCATAAGCATCTGATTTTTCTGACAAACAAACTCTACAATAATCAGGAAGCCCAGTGAAAATGGAATTTAGTCACACCAAATTGTTTTTAGGGCTACATTCTTTCACAGTATCTATCATTCTATACCCCGAATATATTATAGACCTAGAACAAGTGTCAAAATCAACAGATGGAATTTGCTTGTGTCAAAATCAACAGATGGAATGTCAATAATCTAAAATATGTAGATTACACTACGTTGGTTGTAGAAACTAGAGATCACCTATGAACAATCACTCTAAAAGAAAGCAGGACAATGAAAAGGTTGGGTTTTCTTTTGTGTCTACTTGAAAACTAGAGGAATTTAGGATAAACAATGAAATAGAAGAAATAGTTGACAGTTTCAATTTTCTTGGCCCTAAAATTGATAAAGATATTGATGTTCACAAAAGATTCAGAGAAGAATAATATGGGGCAAAAAGCATTGGGATATATTTTCGGGGCCTATATATAATCATAAAAGATTGTAACATTTTAATTAAGACAAAAATGGCAATGGTCCACAGTGCATTTCCCTGTTATGATGTATGGATGCAAGGGATGGGCTCTGCATAAAAGTGAAAAGAAAGCAATTGATTCTGTTGAACCATGCTGTGGAAATTGTTTTGTATTTTTGGGGCAGCCAAAAGAATAAACCATTCAATGCTAGAAGCAATCAAAATGATTATATTTTGGACCTATCACATAGACTGATGAATCAGTGGGAAATATAACACTTGACATGATGAATGGAAGTTGAAGAAGTCAATAGCACATGAACAAACAGATGAAGTACTGGAAGCTAAAGAAATATATCTGCAAGAATATGTGATTTGATGAGAGACAGGACAGCTTTGAAAGCTTTTAACCATAAAATCATCAAGTGTTAGTTACAACCTGATGGCACATAACAACCAACAACAAAGATTGTTTAAATAAGAGTTACTGCTAGGTTCTGACTCCAGAATTCTAAACCTCTCTGTGGGCAACCTAGGTTCACTACTTGTCTAAAAGTTCAGTGTTACAGCAGTGCAAAGCTTTGAAGGGTGTTTCAGTTCAATGAAGCTTCCATTGAATTATTCCGTCAAAGCAGTGCTTCCACTTCATTGCTCTGATGTAGTGAATCAGGTGCATGCAACGTGGCAAGTGGAAGCACTACACAGGTTGGATGGGTTTTCTGCTGCTTCTATGATTGCTACAGACAATACTCAATGTTGGCATTTCATTTCCATATATGGAGAACGTGAATGGATGCTGAGCAGTTGAGCAGTGTTCTGGCCTTTCTGATTGTTGAGAATAGTCAGACAATGAAATGAGATGGGACTCTCCTTCCCTGGATGGACCAAAATTACTATTCAACCTCTTCTTACTTCAGTAACCAGAGAAAAGTCATTGATAGTGGAACTATATCACATGAAAAAAAATCAATTGTTAAGACAGAAAACTATATTACAAGGTAATTCAGTAGGTGATATTGAAAGTTATGGTATCCCCCAAAATAAGAAGTCACTTTTTACAGTTTTTGAGATTTTTTGTTTTGATTCAGTGGCACAAGTTGGTGTTTAAGGATGTTGTTGTGCTACATTTTTGCCATCTCTATTTAAAAATGATCTAGGGGGAATGCTTTAAAATCTTTGAAGGTATCTGATTGAAGCTTAACAGAATTAACGTCCTCTAAAAAATCCGCCATCTCTGTGATTTTCATCACATTCTGCCTCAGAGTGAAACACCTGAATTTGTTTTCATAGTTCTCATTTTATAGTGTTTAGTGTGTTTCCCTTCCTACCCACCCTGTACTGAAACTCAAAACTCAAAAGTAAGCTAAAATTAAATCATGTCAGCTTTGGATCTGAATCAAATTTTAATCAAATTAAGGCTGATTTACACAGCTTTATTCAATAGCACAGTGTATCAAAAGATTCGGATATTTGGTACCTGGGTAGTTAATTAATATTAGGATATTGCATATAGAACCTGTACATGAGCTAATCCAACAAGAGAGATTTGAGAAGCAATTTTTATTGAAAAAATGTTATCTTCTGCACATTTATTTTAGACACAGATTGCTGGATGGTTTATCTCACTACACAAATGTTTACACATTCAAAGGAAGAATATAATCCATTGCTTCAGCAGAGAAGTATTTTTCTAGTTAAAAGGATTTTCATATGGTAGTATTTGTCACTAGCAAAAGTTACTTATTTTAGATTTAAGAGCTGGTCATGGGTACTTTTGGAGCTATATACATGGACACTTTTGCTTAATTTGGCTGAGATATAAATGTAATCTTAAGCAGAGAAAATATATTCAATAAATAAATGGCAAGAGCTATTTTTGTCCATTCTCATCCTGTGGGAGTACTTTGTAGTAATTGTCACTGAATAGCACTCAGATTGAATCATATTTACTTTCTTCTTGTTTTATGATTAGGAATACATTGAGAATATCATGGCGTGTTCAAAGTTTCTTTCTATGCCTCTCAATACTTCAAAACATTATGACATGTTTATGACACTTAAAAATTGGACCTTGTATGGTGTTGTGATATATCACAAATGCAACCAATTATGAACACAAATGCAACCAATTCATCAGGATATATGTAATAAAAGCATGCTTAACCACTCCTTCATTTTATTTGAATTATTTTTTTTCTAGTCCTTTCCAGGACCATAGAAATTCTAAAACCAGACAAATGCACAGGATCGTATCTAGAACTGTGTTTTAACTTCTCCCTTATTAAAAAGCTTTGGATCTTGATATTTGAATATGTGAGTTGAAAAAATAGAGGAATCTTTTCAGCCACCTGCATCAGAACAGTTCAACAGGTGCAACAATGTGGAAAAGATATAACTTAACCATCTGGCTTTATATGTCCAAAAAGTACCCTTACTTCAGCTTTGTGGGGAAACAGAAAATCAATCTCTCTCTCTCTCTCTGCCTCACTCCCCCCCTCCCCCTCTCTTTCTTTCCCTTTCTCTCTCTCTCTCCTCCCCCTGCCCCTCTCCCTCTCCCTCTGATATATGGATAATCATGTCTATTATCTGTTTAACTATTTGACACTTTTATTTATATGCTAGAGATGGGGATGCTTTTTCTTGGCAAAATAGATTTAACTCCCTCAGTTGGAGATGATTGTAAAGAATGTTGAGATAGTAAAAATTTATTCTGTCTGTTGAATTTAGGGTTAAAAAGAAGGAAAGGACATCAAGCATGTTTTTGTTTCAGATCAGACTTTTGCATATTATCTTAGACTAATAAAAATGAATACCACATGTTATCCATGTTAGAGTTTGCAGCAATCCAACCAGCACACAAGAAAATAATTCAGCAGGATTCATTTATAGAAGAATCATTTTTATATACAATAATATATAGTATGATACATGTATAAATATCATGCAGCAAAAGTCAGAATCAGAAAAATCCAGAAGTCATAATCACAGAAGCTATATAAACAGATAAGCAAAGTTTCAAGGGCAAACTCTTATATACAGACCAGTAACCCTAAGCCATGCCCATTTCCAAGCAACCTGGCTCACAACAGAAACTGTTTCTTAAGGGCCTGTCACACTGCCCATGCAGATGCAAAACGTTAGTAAAAAGGACACAACGGACGAGAAAAAATGTTCATCCACGTTGTTATCCGCTCTCCAAAAGCGGCAGATCAAAGATCCCCGGTTGGCAAAATATCATAACCAGAGCGGATAAACACGGGAAGGAAGGGATCGGGTGTGCAAAAAAAACAAGAAGAAGACGCAGACGAGAAAAGTAAGTATAATGCGGACCTATGCATGCGAATGGAAGCCCTAGTGATGGAAAGCTGATTCGGGAGCGTGATGGCGCTTCCGCTAGGCTTCCGGGAGACCCAGCAAAGTGGTATGCGGAAGGAGACTGCAGCGGATGCAGAGCGGCGTTGTAAATCATGGCAAGCGGGATGAAGCGCGGAAGCCACAAGCGCGAAAACCTAGCAGTCAGGCCACAGCGGGAAAGCCGAAAGGATGCCTGAGCGTTAATGCGCATAACGGGGAGATTTATTGCATAGCCATGCGATATAAAGGGAAGCAGCATTGCACGATGGCCAGGCATTCGGAGGAAAGACCTGCTTGCCAATACATCGAGTCTTGGCCTGCCCTGCCCCGCCTGATGCCTGCCCAAACCCTATAGCTGCCAGCCTTCCTGCCAGCCTGCCTCCAAGCCTCCTGGGCCAGCTTCCCTGCCAGCCTTGCCTCTTGGCCTGCCTGCCAGGCCTTGCTGCCAGCCTGCCTTCGCGCCTCTGTCCTGCAGCAGTCTGCCGGCCAGCCTTTGGGCCTGCCGCCTGCCTACCTGCCTTCCACATGCGAGGCTTCTGCCAGCCTTCCTGCGGGACGGCTTCCTGCCAGCCTCCCTGGCCAGCGCCCCCGTACCAGCAACCCCACAAACATGGGTAGAGCGGAAAGCCTCAGCAACCTGCCGCCATCCCTTGGCAGAGGGACAGGGCCACCCTCCCGCCCCCTGCTCCCTGACTCTGCTTCTCTGGGGTTCTGCTGCTCGGGCTCGCTTCTTCTCTGCTGGAGCTTCTGTGAAGCCTGCTCCTGGTTGTCTCGTGCTGCGTATCTGGCTGAAGCTGCTCCTGGCGGTGGATGCTTCTGCTGTGCGTACTCTCCTTCTGCTGCTGCTGGTCCTGCTCGCGTCTGTCGTGCTTCCGGACTTGCTTGTCCTGCGTGCTCCTTGGTCTTGCTCGTCCTGCTCGTGCTCCTGGTCCTGCTCGTTGCTGCTGTCCTCAGCTTCCTGGTTCTTCTGGCACTGCTGGTGCCTCACTCTGCTGCTGATTCCTGGTCTGTAGGTGCTGGCGGTTCTCTGTGCTTGCTGCTGATGATTATGTCCTGCTTGTGATGATGTGATGATGAGATAGATGATGATGTCCTGCTGATGCTGCTGCTGGTCGGTTGGTGTGGAGGAGCAAGCCCCTACTACTGGGGAGCCCCTCTGAATGAGGGCCCATCTGGTCCTGCCAAAAGGGAGGAAGAGGCGTATGCGACAACGAGGAGAGACAGTACTTTATTGAGGAGGAAACGAGGATGAGGTGCATTGAGTGGCTGAGAGAGAATGACTATCTGTGTTGGCAGAAGGACACCGGCCTGTACAGAGGACACCAAAAGGAAAGCAGGCGCTGGAGAGAGAAAGAGCGGAGAGTCGGGCTACACATCAGATGTACTCCTTGCTGGTGGAGCATGCCACACCTTGTACGGGAAGCTGCACTCTCAGAAATCTGGCCAGCCGTTAAGCTGAGGGACAGAGAGACCTCGTTCATGGCCAGGTGCAGCTTCCTGGAGGGTGAAGATCTGCCACCGAGAGCACCAGGAGCCCCTCTGTCTACCCTCTCTCTTCGGCAGCCTGCTGCAGTGCCAGTCCTCCTCCGGCAAGAGTCAGTCCCCTCGTCTCCAGGCAGGTTTCTTGGAGCGCTGGCCACGGCCAGAGAACAGCGGACAGGTGTTGAATACCATCGGTTTTGGAGCCGGGGAGGACTCCCTGGTGCTGGGTGGGAGAAAGGAGGACATCGCGTCCACCACAGCGTAGCGCGCATCCACCCCCCAGGTCCACCTCCCATAGAAAGCCAGAGATGCCCGACAGCGGAGGGGCAGAAGCCACACTGTCCTTCTTGGAGATAGGGACACCATGCACAGCATAGATCTCCTCTCTCATCTGGTCCACACCGACTCCTCATCCTCCACCAAGCCTTCCTTCACTATGTCAACCAGGCCCTGAGGGACGATGGGGATCCCAGTACAGGGTGGTGAAGACTCGGATCACGGAGCTGCTTCACCAACCCTCCAGACCCAGACTTAACCTGGTCCCACCCAGTCCAGGTCTGCGCCTTCCACCCCAGGTGATAGTTCCCTCCCATGCCAAGGCTTCCCACAGCCCTCACAATACCAGGGCCTACACTACCAGAGGTCCAGCGCACAGCAGCAGCCCTTTCCAGTCAGGCACAGAGTCATCGGGCGACACCGTTGCCACCGGTCCACTAATGCCACCCGATGCAACCCACGTGGGGGGGGCCCCCAATGATGCCACCGGCTACAGCGATGCCACCGACGCCAGGTCCTCACCCAGCTGCAGGACCAGACAGCCCCAATAACACTGCTCTTCTCCACCCACAGCCAAGCCCCGGCCTCAGTACATCTGTCATCCCAGGATGGGGGCTGACACCCCATGCATGGAGGAAGGACCCTCTCACGCATGCACTGGGTCTGCCAGCAATGTCCGAGGGCCTTGGTGCCTCGAAGCACACCGGTTCAGCTGTTGTGCCTCGCCGGGGCCGCACGCCAGTGGGGCTTGCAGACCAGCGCATTCCAGCACCAGCCACCTCCACAGCACTGGGACTTCACCCCTGAGACTGGCAACACCTCCGAGTGACCAAGCAGGAGTGCCCAGAGCTGGGCTGGCTGGCTACTCTGGGACTTATATCTTGGACACTTGACTTGGCGTCATTGTTTGTTTTATGCTTCTTGTCATAAAGTCTTATCTGTTGATTCACACACTTGCTTCATTTTTTTTAAAAAAAAAAAGTACTGGTTGAACTTAGAAATGGTTGAGCCTTTGCATTGCTTGTGGATGGGTTAAGATAGCAGTGGGCTGTGGGCAGGGAACCTGTGACATGAGCCAGGGATACCTTTTGAGATGAGCGGTCTAATTAGCTGGGAGAATGGGGCCAGGGATTACTTTGGGATGGGTAATACGTATGTGGACAGGGCCAGGGATACCTTTGGGGATGGGTAATAGCTGTGGGATGGGCAGGGGATACCTTTCGGGATGGGTTTAAGATAGTTTGTGGGATAATAAAACCTTCAAAGTCCAAGCAATGTTGGACTGTTGGTCTCGCCCTCCCAGTGCCCACACCTTTGGCCCTTCATTATCAATTAACAACGTAAGCATTCATCCACACATGTCAACATAACACAAATCTTTGTTAACATGCCCTGTTCATTGTAGGCGCCAACCCAATTACATGGCCCAATTCGATCAATGTGATGAGACAGGCTGAAGCGAAGCATTCCATTAATCATCTATCATCCTGTTTGCCACTCCACTGCCTGCCAGCTGGGGAGTTGCACCAGTGTTCAGGAGGTTGCGCTGCTTCTTCACCTTGCACGTGAAGCCTCTGTTGGGGCCTTAGCACATCCTCAGTGTCTATCAGTTCGCCCTTGCCTTATTCACCAGGCTCCAGTCCCCCATTCCTTGTTGGAGGTCCACAAGCCTGTTCTGCAACACTGGGGTAGCGGATCAGTGCGCTATGAGATTGTGCAGGGATGCAGCCAAGTTTTCCATCATGTTCCTCACGGTTCTCTCGGGCGATGCTGCATGGTGGTGAGAAGGTCCCTTGGACCTGTTGGCCAGGATGCCAAAGGCGTTCTCCAAACACCCGCCTTGCCCTGGACAGCCTTAGTTTGAAATCCTTCTTCATGGTGCAGGGCATCTGGAGGTGTAGACTTCATGAGGTAGGTTCATGGTAGAGAAGGCGTAGCCCCCACGATGAAGTTAGGGCGACATCTTTTGCGTGTCGTTGGGCAGAGGTCTGGATCTGTGAAGCCCAGATTAGGTTGCCTTCCAGCCCTCCTTGAGGTCACTGGCGGTTGTATACCTTCGGCATCTGAAGATGAGCCGTTGCTGAAGCATCGATTTGTACATGAACTTGTAGTCAGCATCGACCATGGCGAAGAGGACGATGCTGGAAGAAGCCCTTTGTAGTTGAAAATAAGTTGACCCCGACTTGGCTGGCGCATTTGAAGGCCACGTGCTTCCCATCTTGGCTCCAACGGTGTGGGGAAGTTCCACTTCTGATACCACTGCTCTGCAACTTTCTTCACAGCCTTGTTCAGTGGTAGGGCACTGAGGAGCTCCTGCAGGTATTCTTCGATGATGGCCTGCACCACTCTCTGACCACAATTGCTGATGGTGTTGTGTGGCACCCTCCAGGCCATACTGCGATGCTCCTGGTAGGTGGCCCTGGGCCAGGTGGCGTCAGATGAAGTGCCACTTGAGGCCCAGGTTCCAGGCTGGGGCCAGAGTGCTGTTTTGCCTTGGTCAACCTGGGTCTCAGCCGTCTGCACAACTTCGTCAAACATGGCTGGAGGCATCCTCATGAAATTCTGGAATGCACGAGGGTCTTCCGTTCCTGAGCTCCACCATCAGCTTGTTGTACAAGGTCCGACTCTGCTCTTCTCCCGATCCATCTTCGGACCCAGACGCTTCTTGGCCGCCTCTTTTTTTCTTACTGTAGTAGAGCACAAAAGCCTGTAGATGGCTTCACACTGTTGCAGAAGATGGTGGGCTGCCAAAAGGACTTGTGTTACGGTCCACGGTTGACATGACTGGATGCTGTGGAAGAGGAATAGTCAACATGAAGGCTGAAGAGGTCTGCACAGCTGGGTCTGTGGTCTGAAAGTGAGATGCAGACGCAAGTTGCTCCCCCTTTTTATAGCAGCTTTATAGGTGTCCCTCTCTCAGGCATTCCTCTAGGCATCCTCTATATGCATCCTTAGACAGCCCGTTAATATCCGAAGATAGGTCACCTCTGCGAACATTTTTTTCCATTTAAACGCTTTGTTTCGCTAGGCATCCATTCTGCATCCGTTCTGCATCCGTTCTGCATCGTTCTGCGTCCGTTCCACTTCCTCCCTGTGTCTGAGCAGATGCGAGTTGCGCGGATGCGAACGGATGCCTTAGCGGATATAGCGGAACTCTATGCGTCTAACGGATGCAGAACGACAATGCCTAGCAGATGCCTAGCGGATGCAGAACAGACGCATTGGATACATCTTTCCGCGCAAAAAGGTTTGAGCAATCTCAAAACTTCTGAGCAAGATTGACTAATGTCAATAGACGGAATCTGGACGGATAAGAGGAAGCAAAACGGACGAGGCAGTGAGTTACAGAAACGGAATAATAGAATATACAACGATAGGATGGACATTGTATTTGAATGACACATATAAACATAACCATACTGCAATCGATAATGAAGATGCATGTAACAGAGAAGACATTACATAAGTCACACACAGAATATCCCCAGTTTTGTAAAACTATATACCATGTCAATCATTCAATATCTCAGAAACTCTCTACCACTACAATACACATAGGAAGAATTAGAAAACCAAAAGCAAGACAAACAACCTTCATTGAGATAATACACATAATATTTATACACTAGGCATACAGTCCATAAAAGCATTACACCATATAGATGACAATACACGATGCACTATAGAAGGATTTATTGAAGTCATTTCTGTTCATGTTGCACAACAATACAACAGACCATAAGCTGCCTATATTCTGCTAGAGTAAATTAAACCAATTTACAAGCAGAGACAGATCAGTACTAAGACGCGTGAATCTGTAAGTCAGACGCCAGTTATTTTGCTAGTAAAGAACGAAAATTAAAAAGGATAGTATTCCATCACCCCAGAATTTATAGAATTTTTTTATTCACTTGGGAATTATGCTATAATATAATAACTTTGCAGCTTTCATAACATACTTAAATGTTCATTGACTTATAGGGTGCCATATAAGATACCTAACAATTTGACTAATGAAGCTAACGAAAAATGCACATACAAGTGACAATAAATAAGGAATTGGTGTGTGTGAAGTAAGTCCAAAAACTGTTATATCAGAGGTTACCTTAACCATCATAAACAAGGATCCTCCAAATTGGACAAACAAATAGATAGTATAGCATAATAGAATTGAAAATACCTCCAAATAGTAAAGAATATATATAGAGAGACTGAATGAAGATCTAAGTTATGATGGTACTGTGTATATATTGATAATTCATATTAAAGATTAGATCTGCTTATTGAGATTGTAAGTTTAGACAAATAAATTGTCTTAGTATCACCAGAGACTTATATAACAGTATACCTAGCCCATTGTACTTATGCTTGCTACTCAGGATAGCTATATTGAATACCGAATACTGATCCTTTAATACACGAATGGGAGTTAATATTTCATAGGAGTTGATAGGGACTGTGGAAAAAAAAAAACTCTCCATGAAAGAAGTTAGTGACCCCATCAAAAAGAATAATAAGATATACATAATTATTATGCTGTCTTGCCATGCGTTCCCTCTCATAAAGAATGTAGAAATGAGAACAATCCTTAGATTGTCAGCATTTTTCAACCTACCTCGACCATCTCCATTTAATCAGATACTCATGAGAAAATTGAAAACCTTCACCTGCCCCCTTTTATTTTGGATTCCAAGACAAAGAACGATTTCTATCATATTTGGACTAGGAGTAAATGATGGTGATGAAGTACTTCCATCAATTATCCCCTGCTTTTCCCAGTATCCTGTTTCCAGTTGACAATCTGCATTTTCTTTAAGCAAGAGAGTGATCAAACCTGCTTGAGGATTGTAAATCAGCTTCTACTGTGCACTTGTGCTTGGAAGGTGTTAAGTCTGCTGACGCTAATAATTTCCCTTCTTTAGAGCGATTGTGATAATATTATGAAAAGAAACCCTCTCAGGATTTTATAACATTATTCTGGAACTCGTAATGGTTACTGCCACTTTCTCTCTCTCTCTCTCTCTCTCTCTCTCTCTCTCTCTCTCTCTCTCTCTCCCTCCCTCCCTCCCTCCCTCCCCCTCCCTTTCCCTCTCCCTCCCTCCCTCTCTCTCCTAAAATATTCAAGACCATGGTAATTTCCTTCTGCTGTTATATCTCTGAGTACATTTCATTGTCAGCAGGCATCTAATTCTGAGTAACGAGGACTACACTATGAAAGCTTAGCAGGCCAGGTTTAGTTCTCTCCATGGAGTTAAAAATCTGATGAAATCTTTTACTTGTCATCATCTGTTCATAATTTGGAGCTTCCCATCAGCACTGTGTTAGTACTGCTTACTTGTAGGTTTTATCTCCTCATGCTTTGGGGAAAAAATGAGCTTGGCTTGAGGACACATCAGTCAAGTGTGTTATGTAATCCTTTTCTGTACTATTTAAATCATAATAATGCCATGATATTCTGGGAGTAGGATTTTTTTTTAATTGTCGTTTTTAAAAAAAATACTGAAAGAAAACAAAGTATGGATGCAAGGAAGGTGACTCAGTAAGTTGAACACAACCTTTTAGCCAACTAATTTTGGTTTGAAGGCACTCAATATGTCCTTCAGATTTATTTGGAACCAGCTTGGTATTTCTTGGCTATCCATATTGATTTGATTAAATGTAAAATGTGTAGTTTTGTGGCTGCTCTGGGAGAAAAATAGCCTTAAAAATAAAGATGTAGAAGTCCAGTCCAGGTCAGGAATATAATATTCCACAAAGAACCAAAGTTTCTTTGTTTGATTGAATTCTAATCAAGTTTAGATTAACCAAGTGATTATGTTTAGCAAAGACTAACTTTGGCATCAATTAAAGCTTTTCTTTCCTAAGCCAAATGCACACTTATGGAATCAGACCCTTCCCATCTTCTGGGAAGAGAAAAGCCTAAAGCCTACATTGCATTCCTGAACTTGGTTACAATTGCACAAATTCTGAAGTAATGTGTGAGAGCGCATTTGAACTTTCATGATCAACATTTAAAATGTGTCTTGAACAGTTCTGTCATCAATGAACACGGAGCTATATTTGAGCCATACTTTACTTCAAGCAGATCTTATCAATACTCTACAGTTTTAGTTGGAGTCCTAGAGAGGCATGTGAAATTGGAGAAAAATCTTATGTCTCTAAGAATTCCTATTTAGAAGAACTCAGTGACAGAAGTTTTTAATTCCTATTTTAGAAGAACTCAGTGACAGAAGTTTGATTTAATGGACAAAGTCAGCTGGATCTGAGTTTGATCTGAGTGCTAGACAAAAACAGATATTACCTGAACAAAATGGTTAAAGTTGAGTAGTAAGTAGCAGTACAATTAGGAATGCTGGGCTGGTACTACATGGCTGCTGTGGATTAGCAAAGCAGGCTACTTTTCTGACAGTTCCAGTATATGATACTGGACTTTGTTATTTGGATTATCCCTGGATTGAATACTGAGTGCTTTAACCGTGTATGATTTGGACTGCTTGTTGGACTTTGCTTACCCGTTTACTGGAAGTAAAACCTACATTTTACTGTTCAGTGTATCTGTGTGCTGGTCATGTGTTATTCAACATCACTCTCACTACGTCTCCCTGTGTGTACTCATTCTTCTAACGGGGAATTACCTCAACAGTCTGGACTTTATATATTCAGTATGAACCTTTACCATCTCAGCACATGAATACAATTCATTCAGAGGCTGAATTTGAGGGATGAATGTGCCTATATTCAGCTCATAAAACTGATCTGATTTTGAACAGCCTCACTTCTGTCCATAATTGGGTAAAATGTCAGACATTTTACAAAGATTCAAGGAACATTTGTCTTCCCTCTCCCTGTGTCACTCATAAGACAGCATTTCTGCAACATCTTCCCAAATATTCATAACCCTTTGTCATCCAAGCATCACTTCCCTTTGTCGTCCACATACATTTTTCAGAGAATTTAAAAAAAGATAGTGTAATATTCAGGGAATGGAGCTTATGCAAGACTAGGTTGCTCAAATCCCTCAGTGCTCTCAAAGGCTCATAAGCAGCTCTGAAGATGTAATCATAATAATTCTAAGCAAATCACTCCAAGCTCCTGATATAGTTTTAGATCATGTCAGATATCTGAGGCTGGCACAGTCTGTCCTGAGACACATTGACCGTGGGGCTGTATGTAGTCCTCTCATTGCCCTCTCTAAAATGTTAAAAAAAAGAGGTAGGGTAAGGGGCTATATAGGAAGCTTAGATGGCAATACCTTTAATAACTGCTTGACTCCTGGGTATTTATGAAGGAATATTTTGCAAATCATAGTTAAGGATAATTTATAGTTGCAGATGCCTACAAAGTACCAAACACAGTTACAAATAAATTTACAAGGAGAATCATCTTTAAAAGAGGGGAAAAAGACATTTATAAATTACTGGAGATCCAAAAAAATATCCCAAGGGGAAAAAAGATCCCAGTTGTTCAAGATCAATTTGTTCTAGCTAAGGAATCAATTAAAGTTGACCTTTATTTAACAAACGATCACACTTTTTCAGCCTTAATATTCAAGGTATTTCTGCCATATCAGCAAAAAGAGCAGGATGGACTTTCACAAAAAAGACCACTCAACTGGTACAGCGACAGAGAAGGAGTGGTGGTCATTTCACTCTCGTATCCTTGAGATAGGTTCTGTTTCTTGCAAAATTAAAAACAGCTTTCAAAAGTCTCTCTCTCTCTCTCACACACAGACACACACATACATAAAAACAGCTTTCAAAAATCACTTTCCTCTTCTGCAGAGAAGGCAAAAATAAATGGTTCCTTTAAAAAAAAAAACAACCTCATAGTCAAGGAAGGTAAAGTCACATATGCTTGACTGCTACTATCAGTCTCGTAGCTTTTATAGTTTGGCAATAGTTTGGGAAGGAAACCAAAGCTTTTATAATTTGGCAATAATATAGTTTGGGAAGGAAACCCGATCGCTTATTTGAACTGCTGCTGTTGCTGCAAGGATTTTTCCAGAAAACCTTAACATTGATCATCAGTCCAAGAAGATAGCATGGAAAGGGACATAAGAGAAAAATCTTCAAGTGGATCCATAGGACTGATGAAAAGAACACATATACAACCATCACCGAATAATAATTAAAATAAATGAAAGCATTTATTTCCATGAGATGTTTCCTGAACGATTTAAATGTTCGTTTCCAAGGCCTATAAAAATAGGAAGGAAAGCTAAGACGTGATTATGTATTTTTTTTTATCTATCTGAAAAAAAAATGGGTTAATTATTTGCTTCTGTGGACAGTGATGCAAAGGTGAAAAAGAGATTTGCTATGTATCTTGCTGGCAGTTTTATTTTATATCCCTTAGGAGATCCACAGTGGGATGTATAAAGTCCATCTAGTGTCCACAGAAATGTCTTATATGAAAATATATCAGTTGATATATCAGTTGGTTAGGATGCCAACCGATTTCTCACATGGTCATTCCTGGAAATATTACAAGATTAAATCAGTTTTTGCTGCAAGCTTCACATGGCTGTAAAATGCATTTTAGGCTGAACAAAGAAGAAGGAAGAAAAAGAAAAAAAATGCTCAAGAGCCGAAACCAAATCATGCATTTCAAAGTAAATAACCACCTTCTTCCTTTGAACAGACAATTTATGATTGGATGTTAACTTTAAAAATCCAAACATAACTGTGATAGTAGAATTCTACTATTTTGAAAGCAGAACTAAAATAAATCAGATTTCTGCTGATCTACATCAAGTGAAATCACTGGCATCCTTTCATTTCTACATGTGAGAAATCAGAGGGTATTTCCTGAAATGAACGTTTTTTGTGCCTTCCTTTTATAATTATTATTAATCAAACTTCTCATTTAATAGGCACTGACCTGGTCTACTTACCTATGTTTCATATTCCATAAATAAGGGCAAGTCTTTGAATTAACCAGAGTCATATGGTACTAATATATTTAATAGATGTGTTCTTCTGGATTTTTAAATGTTTGTTTATTATTTCTGTGATTGTTTAATTTGAACAAATCGTTCATACTCTAGACAATTGGCTCCATTCTGTTAAAATTTTATAATCATTTGTTCATAACATCTTAAAATACACTATATTCTATCTATAACTAGCTAGGCAGAGCAGCACTGACTAACTGGAGGGAGCAGGCAATACATATCAGCACAGAGGGGATTTTTTAATTTATTAGAAATTTATCCCAGTTTCATTACTTTATAAGTAATTCAAGACAGTGAACATGCACAATATTCCTACCTCCTACATCATCCTATTCTCTCCACAACAACCCTGAGAGGTGGTTTGAGCTGAGAGAGAATGAGTGCAGTATAAAGCAATATTATTACTTCACATTCTTGATACTATCCCCGTTGATTCAGCCCAAGACTGCATTAGCTTTTTGGGCAACTGCAGCACACTTAATGCTGAAATGGCTGTCCTCTAGGACAGGGGTCTCCAACCTTGGCAAGTTTAAGACTTGTGGGCTTCAATTCCCAGAATTCATCAACTAGCATGGCTGACGGGGGATTCTGGGAGTTGAAATTCACAAGTCTTAAAGTTACCAAGGTTGGAGACTCCTGGTCTAGGACACCAAGATCCCTCCCACACTCACTTATTTTGAGCCAGGTACCACCTATTTTATACCTTGACTAACTGTAAAACCTTACGTTCCTCACTACTGAATTGCATTTTGTTGGACAGGGTCCAATGTTCAAGTCTATCACTATCCGTCTGTATCTGGAGTCTGTTTTCTAAAGTGTTGGCTATTGCCCCAAGATGTCATATGCAAATTTGATGAGTTCCCTTTCTATTCCCTCATTTAAATCTTTTACAAATATGTTGAAGATTACTGGGCCTAAGACAGAACTTTGGAGTATTTCACTGCATGCTTCAATGGAGTTCCCCTGAAAACAAATATTGAGTATTGGGTATGATTGGTTAGCTGGCTGTGAATCCATCTGGAAGTGATGCTTGTTCTTTCCTACCAAAAAATAGGCTGTGGCCTGCTTTATCAAATGCCTTACTGAAGCCTAACTGGAGTATATCCACAGTATTTCCCTGCTCCACTCATTTAGTCACTTTGACAAACAAGACAATAAGATTTTTCTGGCATTATCTGTTTTTAACAAATCCATGTTAACTTGTAATAATAAATAGCTTTGCTTATTTCTAGGTGCTTGCAAATCTGCTGCTTAATTATCTTTCCCAAGATTTTCTCAGGTATTGATGGCAGGCTGATTGGTATACACTTTTATTTTTATTTTATTCTCCTTTTTGAAGGTTGGAATCACATTGGCTCTTTTCCAGTCCTCAGGTATTTCCTGAGTGCTCTGCGAGGATGGAAAGTTTTTAATCACATCTGAAGTGATCAGATGTGATCTTGGAATCAGCGAATAAAATCTTTCCATGCTCCCAGAGCAGAGGTGGGCTGTATTTATGTGAACAACCGGTTTGCTGTTTGTGCACTGCTTTGGAGCTGAAATACAGATTCAAGGAGGCAGCTAATCTACTCAGGCAGCTCTGGTGAGGACAGCAGGAGCTATGTGGAACATAGCTGGGCAGCATGGGTGGGGGAAATGAGCTAGAAAGTTAGTTATATATGGAAAGGATAGTGCAGGGCAGGTGGACCCAGCCAGTGATCACAGCTACCTGTTTGAACTGGTTCAACCAGGCAGCAGCCCACCACTGTCCCAGAGCACTGAAGAAATACCTCAATGCCAGTTCTTTCAGTACTCTGGATATAATCCATCTGATACTGGTGATTTGAATCTATCTAGAATGGATAGATAGGTATTATCTTACCACTTTCTTGCCTATTTTGACTTGTATTCCCATTCTGCCTTCTATGGTTTTGATAGGTTGGGCTATTTTTTCCTTTTGCATAAACACAGATACAGAAAATGAATTAATCATTTCCGCTTTGTCCCTGCTTCCTGTCAACTCTTTGTCATTTTCCCCCATTAGTGGACCAATCATTTCCTTGACTTTTTCTCTTGTTTTGAACATGTTGAAAGAAACTCTTTCATTATTTTTGGCATTTGTTCATTCTGAGCCTTAGCTTTCCTGACTTCATTCTTCTGGATATTTGCTGGTATTCTGTTTTAGTTATGTGTCCCTCTTTCCATTTTTTATACTTGTCCTTTTAGTTTCTTAGTTTATCAGATAGTTCTTTATGCAACTATCCTGGTTTTGTCTGAGGTCTCTTGCTTTTCTTTCTCAGTGGTATCGTGTTAGCTGGACTGTTATAATCTTATTTTTCAGAATTTCCCAAGTGTCTGGAGAATTTTGAAGAGCTCTACTTGACATGTCATTATTCTGCAGTTCTTTATTATAGTATTTATGTATGGTTTTTAAAAAATGTTTGTGAGGCATCTTGGGGAAAACTTTTATTTTGAACTATGGCAATATATTTTGAAACACACACACAAAAATGAAAGAAAGGTGGATGAATATAGCTGAGATACTAGCTTAAGTACTCCTTGATTTAAACCACTACAAATATTTTTAGTTTGGGACAGAGCACTTTATTAGCATAGGGCAATGCGTTGTTTTCTTGATACATGCCAGAAAATTAAAATGCTGATGGCAAGTAGCACTTCATAGAATTATAATAAGAAACATTGAAAAGATGTCTACTACTAAAAGTTTGATCTTTTGGAACAAGAGCTATTAAAGATGACTCTCTAATCATAAATGTTTTGCCTCAGATAAAAACATATTCTCTTTTTTTCTTTGTTGTCTGCAAGGCTGGTACTTCAGGATTAAAAATTTGTAATGATGTTATTATTTCTATGCAACAAAACTGTGACTAATGAAAAGGGCAGCTGAAGTACTTTTAAATGGGACATCCTGCAATAGTAATGAATGTAAATTCCAGCACTACCTAAAAATTATTCCTTTAGTTTATAACTTTGCATCCTATAATCAACAGCTTGTGGGTATGTGTGTATATGTATGTGTGTGTGTGTGTGTTTTAAATACAATAATTTCACTAGCAATTCAGTCCAGCCTCAGCCTGTTCCTTTCCAAAAGATTATCTGGCATTAAAATCATATGACATGCAAACAAATCAGGACCAATTTTAAAATGTGGATGTCAATAAAGCACCAGATTGGAAGCTCCTCCAAACTTAGATGAGCACTAAAGAGGTATGCTTTCCCAATCATTTCTGATTCTTAGTAACTGCCAGGGTTAGTGCCTGAAATGTTTGGCAAAATTTCAGAAGTGGTTTGCCATTGCTTGTTTCCTAGAGGTGAGAGAGAGATTGGATTAGGGTTGGTTCCTAAGGTTGAAATTGGCCCATGTTACCTAATTCGCATTGTGCTTAAAGCAGAACTAAAACTGCTTTAAAATCCAGTACCTTAATCATTACACCAACCTGGTTGTCAATTTCAGATGGACTACTGTGAAATTATTTGTTAAAATTACTTATAAAACAATGTATAAAAGTAGCCATAAAACCTGAACTAAAAATTAAAAAATATATCTAGAACAGTAATTCTTAAACTGTTTGCCTCAATTACTCCCTTTCCTGATCCCAAATAATGGGAGAACAAACAGAAATATAATAAATGGGGAGAAAATCTTCTTGCAACACTTTCAGTAAAATAACCACCTCTCCAAACTACCCATTTTTTAGAAAGTTCCAATACAAAATAAAATTTATAGCCCAATTCCATATGGAGGTGTAGTGGGAAAAGTTTCGGACTAGAATCGGAGAGAAGCTGTTCGATGTCTACCTTAAACCATGGAAATTGAAGGCATCAGTCATTCTCTCTTAGTCAACCCAACTTTGGTCATTTAATTATTTAATTAAAATTTTAAACCACCCACAGGTAAAGTTGTCAAAAATCTACAGGTAATCCTCAACTTACAACAATTCATTTAGCAACCATTCAAAGTTACAATGGTACTAAAGGAAGTGACTTATGACTGTTTTTCATAGTTATCTCCTTTCTAGCATCCCCATGATCATGTGATCAAAATTCAGATGCTTGGCAATTTTTTCCTTTTTATGAATGTTGCTGGGTCCCAGGATCACATGATTCCCTTTTGCAACTTTCAATGGGGAAGCCAGATTCACTTAACAACCAGATTACTAACTTGTCAACTTCGGTGATACACTTAACAACCAAGGCAAGAAAGGTTGTAAAATGGGACAAAATTCATTTAATAAATGTCTCACTTGACAACATAAATTTTGGACACTCAATTGTAGCCATAAGTTGAAGACTAACCCTATTGGGTTTTTGTTGTGTGGAAAATAAAGGGAGCTTTCAGCTTTTGGAGGAAACACAGGAGTAACCTTACAAAATTAGTATCATATTGCATAATTTTAAATAGTTTGTCACTATCATAAAATAATAGGTTGATAAATTGATTTAGTATAGGTTTTATAAAGAATTTACTTGGTTGCATTTATTTAAAATATTTATGTTATACTAAACAGTTATAAAAATTTAATACCAAAAGCCACGTAAAGGTATTACATGCAAGAACATTCTGTTTTGAGTTAGCCATTAGAATTGTGGTCATTAGCAAATCACAGAGAGATAGATGGATGGATGGATAGATAGGTAGATAGATAGATAGATAGATAGATAGATAGATAGATAGATAGATAGATAGATAGATAGNATAGATAGATAGACAGACAGACAGATAGATAGATAGACAGACTATGTCTTTTTCTAACTAGGTAAAAAAATCAAATATGTATCATTGTATTCCTGTTGAGGCCAATTTAAAGTTGACAATCCTACTAGATAGTGGATATGGATGAGGATGGAGATAGCAAAGTCAGATCGGACCAGAAGAGTTGGTGATTAGATAACTGTTTCTCTTCAAGCCAATACAACTGTACTGCTGTACTGCTATTGTAGAGATAAGAAATAACTAATGGAGGGTTAAATGTAATTGCATGAATGTAATAGAACCAGCTTTAGTCATGCTTAAAGCAAACTCCTGAGAATCCAAAGGATTTTAAAAAGTCTTCATTTAATTAAGGTTCCTGTATTTCATTGTGCTCATATAAAAACAACAAACTATAGAACAGACAACAGACATCTTACCAATAGGATTTTTCATAGGACAGAGATTTATATTCTTTCCTATCACCCCAGTAATCCTATTGCTAGTCTGTATAGGTAGAGGTAGATATTGAGATATAGCGAGGTGTTAATTTCTTCTTTAAAAAAAAAACTTCATTGATCTCTGTTTCTTTATTTTATTTGTATTTATTTTTAGCCTAAGGTCCTACTTTTTCTGATACAATAATTGCACTTAACCTCTCTGAATTCCACTGAGAGATTATGATGATGATATGTGTTTATGAGCATACATAAATATATTTCCAACCAGTTGGTACGGGGAACAGGCTGAAGTGAAGGGGTCCTTTGTCATAAAATCTCAGCTCTCAATAATCCAAAAGGAACTTTTGTTCTGTGTGACCACAACTTGAAAGAATTTCCAACATTATACTATCCTATTCAGATTCAAGCAAGCTGTTGGTCTCCTGTCCCAACCTTGAAATATTAATGTTTCCATAATATTTATAATCGGTAAAGTTAAG
Source organism: Laticauda laticaudata (assembly GCA_004320025.1). Lineage (NCBI taxonomy): Eukaryota > Metazoa > Chordata > Lepidosauria > Squamata > Elapidae > Laticauda > Laticauda laticaudata. The sequence continues at coordinate 22,374 of BHFT01025369.1, read as the reverse complement.
CTGGCCTGCAAGCAAATAAAGGGAAGTGTTAAGCTCAGCAGACTTGTGCTTAAATTTGCCAGAAGGCAGAAAGCAAATGAATGATGTAGAATATCAAAACTTGAACTTATTTATATACAGCCCACCTCTTCAGCTGAGAATTTTCAGTTTGACCTGACATTGAAAGGCTTTATGTTGCCAGAACTTTGCAAAACCACCATGCTATAGGGAGTATGTGAAGGTAATTTACCATGCAGGGTGCTCTTTGATATGTTTGTACCAATTTCAGATGAAATAATCTTTCCCCCCCTGTTTCTCATGCTTTTATTTACTCTGAACGCAACTGTTTTTCAATACTCAGATATCATTTCTTGTAGCTGCTGTATTTGAACCAAGGATGCAACAAATTTATTAAATAATGAGTCAATCAAATCCAGATAGCAACATTGCAGAAGGACAGAAGGCAGAGAGAGAGAGAGAGGGGGGAGAGAGAGAGAGAGAGAGAGAGAGGAGAGAGAGAGAGATGAGCGAGAGAGAGAGAGAAGAGAGAAGAGAGATGAGAGATTTAATCAAATGAGAGATGACTGGCAATTATCTCATCAAATAAGGAAATACTGGATCCTAACAGCATCACATACAGAATCTGCTCATTCTCTTGAGCCCAATTAAAGGCTAGGTCACATTGGCTGACAGATGCAAAATGTATGTAAAAAGACACAGCGGACGAGCAAGTTTTCCATCCGTTGTTTATCTCTCATAAGTGGCCACAAATTGCATAAAGAGTATGGAACAACAACGGAAAGGAACAGACGTGGGGAGGACGTAGCGAGGATGTAAGCGGATGCTCAATGGAGCATAGCGGATGGAAGTGGATATACATCCGCAGGGCTTCCGTGGGATAACAGCGAAGTGGACGCGCAGCGGAAGGAGCAGATGCCGAGCGAGATGCCAAGCGGATGACGCGGATGCATCATGGATGCCTAGCGGATGCCTACTAGATGCCTAGCAGATGCAAAGCATTCACTGCGCATGTGGGGAGATGCATTGCGCCAGCCCCGTGGATATAGGAAGCAGCTCGCAAGCAGCACATTCAGAGGAAAAGACCTGCTGCCAGACACATCTTCAGCCAACAACTGGGGAAGAAGAAGAAAGCCTGTGCCTACTCCTGCCAGCCTGGCAAGAAGGACAGAACCACGATCCACCCCGGTGCTGGACTCTGCTTCTGCTGGGCTTCTGCTGCTGGTGCTGCTGCTGCTGCTTGCTTCTGCTGCTGCCTGCTGATCTGCTGGTGCTGCTCTGGTGCTGGTGCTTCTGCTGGTGCTGACTCTGCTGGGTGCTGCTGCTGGTGTTGCTGGTGCTGTTGGTGCTGCTGGTGCTGGTGCTGGTGCTTTCTGCTGGTGCTGACTCTGCTGCTGGTGGTGGTGGTACACTGCTCGCTGCTGCTGCTGGTGGTGGTGGTGTGGTGACCAGCCCTAGAACCTCAAAGCCCTGCTGTGGGGCCAGAAGGCCCTGCCAGAGGAGGAAGAGGCATTCGTGAGAAAGGGAAGAGAAGACAGTACTCCATTGCAGAGGAACATGAGGAGGATGCTCGAATGGCTAAGGGAGAACGAGTACCTCTGGAGGAAGGGACACAGGCTCTATCGAGAAACCAAGTGGAAGCAGGCTTGGAGAGAGAAGGCGGAGATCTCTGGGCTACACTTCGGATGTCCTCCTGGGTGGGTGGAAGCACATGCACACCTGGTATGGGAAGCTGCACCTGAAGAAGTCTGGCCAGGTGCGGTCAAGCTCACCGACCAGGAACCTATGTCATGGCAAAGTGCAGTTTCTTGGAGGGTGAGGTCTGCCACCGAGGAGCAGCCCCTCTGTCAACCCTCTTCTCAGGCAGCTCACAGACAGCCAGTCCTCTTCTGGCCAAGAGTCAGCTCCTGTTGTCCAGGCAGGTATCTTTGGGAGCGCCTCAGGACTGAGACCCCCCCCAACAGCTGCACTCCCATGCCGGAGCACATGAAGGATCCCCTGATGCAGTGGGAGCAAGAAGAGGCCACTGTCACCAAGAACCAACCCACCCCTACCCAAGCTCCACCTCCACAGAAAGCAGGCAGAGAGGCAGACTGGAGGGGCAGAGCCACACTGTCCTCTTGGAGTCAGGGAAACCATCAAGGCAGCGTAGATCTCCTCTCTCAGCTGGTACACTTCGACATACCATCCTCTAACAGAAAGCCCTTCCTCACCTACGTCAACCAGACCCTCATGGAAATGCCCAAAGCCCAGTCCCAGGTGATCAAGGAGAGGATCACAGGTCTTCTGCACCACCCTCCAGGCCCAGCTGAACCTGCTCTGACCCACTCCAGGTCTGCTCCTCCACCCCAGGTGATATCACAGCCCTTCAAGGCTTTCAACAGCCCTACCTACCAAGGCTACAGCTACCAGGAGTTCCAGCAGCACAGGCAGCCTTCCCAGTCCAGGCACAGGTACATCGAACCCACAGGTGCCACTGATGCCACCGATACCACCGATGCGCCACAGATGCCACAGATGCCACCAACGCCTCACCTCGCTCAGCTGCAGACCAGACAGCCCCACTACACTCCTCCTTCCTCCACCCCACAGCCAAGCCCCTTCTCAGAACAGTCTATCGGTCTTGGGACTGACATCCCATGTCCTGGAGGAAGGGCCTCTCAACATCACGGGACTGAGCCAGCTCTCTGAGAGCTTCTGCACACACCATCCCTTTTGTCCTCTCAGGGCCAGGCACCCCAATGGCGCTTCAGACCAGCACTCCAGCCACTGCACCTCCCAGCCCCTGGACCTTTCACCCTGAGACCATGGACGCCTCAGAGTGACTGAAGAAAGTGCCAGAGACTGGTTAATTACCTGTTGACTTTATCTTTGCTTGGGACACTTTTCTTGTTTCATTTTGCTTTTTTAAATAATCACAGTTTGTTATTAACAAAGGTTTATCTTTGCTTCACACACTTGGTTCAGTTCTTTTAGTAAATAAAGTCTTGTGGAAACTTTTAGAAATGGTTTAAGCCTTGCATGCTTGTGGGATGGTAGGATACTGGATGGGAGGTACCTGTGGGATGGGGTAATACTGTGGGATGGGAATAAGCTATATGGGAGCTGTGGGATGGGTAATAGCTTGGGATAAATAGCCTCCAGTGCAAGCATAAGTGGGACTGGTATGGCCCCCCAGGTGCCACACCTATGGCACTTTATTACAATAACAATTTAATCATTCATCAACACATTTCAACATAAACACAGACTCTTTATAAAACGCCCTGTTCATTGTAGGCCGAGCTCAACATACATGGCACAATCCCATCAGTGTGATGAGACAGGCTCAAGCAAGCATCCAATTAATCATCTACCATCCTGTCTTGCCCTCCACTGCTCCAGCTGGGGAGTGCACAGTGTTTCAGGAGGTTACGCTGCTTCTTCCTTTCACATGAAGCTCTTTTTGGGCCTGGCACATCCACAGTGTCTATCAGGTTTCGTCCTTGCCTCCATTCACCAGGGTCCATGTCCCCATTGCCTTGGGCCGTCCACAAGCCTGTTCTGCAAAGACTGGGTAGCGGTGTGCATGAGATGTTGCAGGATGCAGCCAAGCTTCACGATGTTCCTCATGGTCTCTGGGCGATGCTGCATGGTGGTGAGAAATACTGGAACCTGTTGGCCAGGATGCCAAAGCATTCTCCACACTCGTCTTGCCCTGGACAGCCTGTAGTTGAAGATCCTCTCTTCATAGTGGGAGTCATGTAGGCTTCATTGAGGTAGGTTCTGAGAGAGAAGGCGTCATTCCCCCACGATGAAATAGGGCACATCTTGTGTATCGTTGGCAGGGGGTCTGATCTGGGAAGCCCATGAGGTCACTGAACATGTATACCTGGCATCTGAAGCTGACCCGTTCCTGAAGCATCGATGTACATGAACTTGTAGTCAGCACACATCATGGCAAAGAGGATATGCTGAAGAAGCCTTGTAGTTGTGATAAGTGGACCCTGAGTTGGCTGGAGCTTTGCAGGCCATGTGCTTCCCATTCATGGCTCCAACGGTGTGGGGAAGTTCCACTTCTGATACACTGCTCTGCAACTTTCTTTCATCCTTCTTCAGTGGAGGGGTACTGGAGGAGCTCCTCCAGGTATTCTTCGATGATAGCCTTCACCATTTCTCTGACCACAATGCTGATGGTGTTGTGTGGCACCCTTCAGGTGTATTGCATGTTCCTGTTACTGGTGAGGCCAGGTGGTGCAGAGTCCAGTGCCACCTTCCAGTCCAGGGTTCAGCCTGGCCCGGAAAGTTGGTGTTTGCCTTGGTCAACCTGGGGGTCTCAGCCACTCCACAACTTCATTAAACATGGTCTGGGGCTGCTATGAAGTGCCTGGAATGCACGAAGTGTCTTCGTCCATCAGCATCCACCAATCAGCTTTGTTCATACAGTCCGTATATATGGATCTTCATGTCTGGTGATCATGAGACACCACACAACCTTCTTGGATGGCCTTCCTTTTCCTTGCATAGAACAGGTGAAAGAGCCTGAAGAGCGGCTTCGCACGTTGTAGGAATATGATGGCAGGCTACCAAAGGAGTGTTGAACAATCATGGTGGAGATGACTGGATGCTGTGGAAGAGCAAGAGCAAGCAGCAAGAGCTAAGGCTGTACGAGTCTGCATAACCAGGGCTGCTGAATTGAAAGTGTGACCGGTGATTTTCTCCCCTTTTTATTGGAAATATCGGTTTCCGGCTAGGTGTCCTTCTGCATCCTCTAACGAATAGACACTAAATATCCAAGATACGGTTCCCTATACAAACGTTTTTTTCCATTTGAATGCTTATATGCAGCTGCATCGCTTTCATCCTTTCATGTCCATGCTACTTATGCTGCGCAAGACCTTCCACATCCATTTCACTTCCTCCCTTGCGTTTAGTATCCGCGGAGCAGATGCGATGTTGCGAGCGGATGCGCAGTAGATGCCGAACGGATACAGCGGATGTGTAACGGATTAACATATCTGTAGCGGGTGTAGAATGGACGCGGCGGAAAGTTCATCCGCTCAAAAAGTTTGTGCAGCTCTAAAACTTTTTGAGCGGATAAATCTCAGTAGATGGATGCTGGACGGATTGAACGTATGAATGACGCAACGCAGTGAGCATACAGAACGGATGCATCGCATTTAACCAACGGATGGCAAGCGTTTTTCTCCGTTTTACATCCTCTTTCCATCCGTTGGTGCAGTGTGACATGGGCTTTAGTTACTAAATAAAAATGGGAGTTAAAAATTATGTTTCCACGAGCATCAATTATGTTTTGTTTATGTGGGTTTTGCTACTTAGAAGCTAGTCCTACGAGCCACTGCAACTTTTCATGAATACATTGTGTTACTTTTTCATTTTCAAACCTTTTGAAAAGAAATTATGTTCCAGAATCTAGTTATCTAAACGATCAAACCTATTAGTCCTAGCTAATAAAGAGTGATGTCCAAACTAACATTTCCATGCCTATTCTTTGCATTCTGGGGAACATTTTCCTCCCCTCATGATGATGCAAAGGTGGAAAGATACCTATTTACTAGGCTCACTTTGCTGGAAATATTGAGAGTGATGTGAATAGTGTGTGGAGGTATTTGGTGGTGCTGGTTGGTAGAGTGGAGCCCAGGAATATTTGTACCAGTTACCCGAAAAAACAGGAAGAATAGCACCAGAAGATGCAACTCGTCTTGTACAATAGACCAAGCAGTTAGAAGGGGCTAGGGGAGCTTTATCAACATTTCCAGAGCAATGTTGGTATGGAGTGATGGCTTCTCAACAAATAGGTGACAAGCAGCAGAATCGGAATCCTGCCACCAAGTAGGACCTCTTTTAACAGAATGCTTTTTGCATAGCTGCTATTATCTTATGGAACATCCTCCTTCTGGTGATTAAGCAGGTCCCCTCTCTTTTAGCATTTTTGGAAGGCCATCAAGACATGGCTTTTTACCAAGGCACTGGGACAGGACAGGAGAGGACAGGACAGAACAGAACAGAACAGAACAGGGCTAACCAGTACTGGCTAGGTGGCATACAAAGGGATGATTAAGGTGCTGGTTTTTGTTTTTGTTTGATTGATGTAATGTTTTACTATTTTATAGTTTGTTTATAGTTGATAGTTTATTGTTATCAATTTTAGACGGTTTACAACAATAGAAAAAGCTAGTAACTGTAAACCAATTATTAAATAATAAAATGTTGTTGTTTAAGTTGTTTAAAATATTCAGTCATATAAATCTTTTAAATAAATAAAAATATTTCCAGGGTCATGGAATATTTTAGAGAAAAGGGAGAAGTTTCACTTCCAGATTTATCATAGATATAAAGTTAGCACTGAGACAGGCTAATCTAGTTTTTAACTAAATTCAGAAAAGCTTCAACTGCCATAAACAAGCTTGAATACTAGATGCTCAGTCCAGAAATCAGTGCTTTACCCATATATGATTCATCATGAGTTCCCTGAATGAGGCAGAAGAGACCAAATAAAAATGTTATTATTATGGATTTTAGGAACCAAAATAGCTTGGAAAAAACATACTTTTACATGTATGTTCATGTAGCTTGGCACATTTGATAGCTGCATTCTTTACAGAGGTCAAAATTTCTTTTTGTTCTACATGCTTGCATTGCCTGATGACCTATTTCATAGGAAACAATGCTTTAATCAATGGATGCTTTTATCTGTGGGTTCAATTTTTCTCTCTGAAAAAAAAATACAAATGACACATTAAAGTAGGTCAAGAATAGAAAGCTGTGTCCTGGGGCTGGAAATACCTAATAAGTTTCAGAGTAGCACCTAGCATTACCAAGGAATCACAAGGACTGATCTTTGTGTCCAAAAATATTCCCCCAATTTTGGGGAATTAAACTCTCAGCTGATTAGTGAATGGCATCACTGGATATTTTCTGCCGCAAAAGGTTCCAGCTTCCTCTTCTGGTGAAGAAGAGCTTTTTGTACAAGAATAATTTCATTTGTTTGTGCCCCTAGTGACTGAGCCACTATTTTTTTTAAAAAAAAAAATCAGCTAACATCATATGAGTGATGTGTACATCATGTCATATAGAAGGTATCTAATGCTTTTTTGAAAGTAAAGGCTTTCAACAAAACATGTGATTGGTTAATTACATTCAAATAAGATCATAATTACAAGCAGTACAATTTCTTTCCAGAACCTTGGTCATTGCATGTTGAGGTAATTCCCCGTTAGGAGAATGAGCGCATACAGGGAGACGTATAGAGAGTAGTTTGAATAATACCCACACAGTACACAGATACACTGTACAGTAAATATAGGTTTTTACTTCCAGAAAGGTTTAAGCAAAGTCCAAAATAAGCAGTCCAAAGTCATTCACAGTAAATCAGTCATTTTCAATCCAATAGATAATCCAAAATATCAAATTTCCAGTGTCAAAACAGTTCTCAATATCAGAACCTTACATTAAATCCAATAATATCAGTCAATTAGAAAAAATGGTAGCAACAGCAAACCTTTCCAACAGAAAGAAATAAGATACAACTAACTCTCTTCTGAGACTCAGACTAAAACAAACCAGGTTTCTGGCTTCATTCTTATGGCCGTTTGGAGAAAAACTACCACTCAATTGCATATTCTTGCATTCCCTTAAAAGACGAAGTATTAAAATGTCGATCCTGGTTTATTATATTTCCAACACGAAATAACCGTTACGCTGACCTCATTTCCGAAACATTCTCCCTTCTTTGGATAAGATAATAATTACAACCTTAACATTCTAAGAGTCCATAATTCTTCACAAGCTAGCCTTATAGCTTATAGTGCGCTTTGGACCTTTTGTAGAAATGAATCTCTATATTGTTTTGAACATATAGTATTCAGACTTAATCATCACACTTACTTTCACACATTTCTCACCATTTAAAAATGATCTTAAATCTTGTGTTAATAATTTGTTTTAAAAACAGCAATATTGAAGCATCTGTATTGCCTGATGGTTATCTCGATACAACAATAGATCTGTTACATTAATCCCATATCAATTAATATATTGTTGAAACAAACACTAAATCTGTATCATAATATAGACCAAAGCAAGAAATATACAGCTACCATTGTACAAACTTAGATGTTATCTGTCTGATAGATCTCCATCCAACTCAATGCTCTTTCCCATAATTACAAAGCAAGTACCTGATGTAGAATTTCGTATTTATAGTCTTGTAGCATAGTGCTTGCCAGATGCACATTTCAGTGGGGCCTCTAGTGTTAAATCTCGTTCAATTGATTAACCACTGTGTCAATATCCTGGCCTTGACCGCATTACTCGAGATAACATAAACTACCAATCAAAGAGACTGATAAATGATTCTTATCAAAAATAGGGACTTTTAACATCACTATGGCTAAACTCTTGGCTCATTGGTGTCTTAGCCAGCTTACAATTCAATTTAAAAACTTTTTAGTAATTGTTAATTTTTCTTGCCCTGTAGATCTTGATATCCTCCCTAGTTTCTATCTATCTTTAAACCAAGATATTGTTTTGATTCTCCTAATTTGTTTAGTCTTAAATTTCTTTTCCCAATTAGTGAAATATTTTCAGTATTCTTGTTCCAGTTTTGTGATTTAATGCGATATCATCAGTAAACAATAGCAATAATACAACTATAACCATCAACTTCTACTTTAAACAACATGAGATCACCATGCCAGAGCTACAAAACAGAAGCCTATCTTAGTTAATTTTCTTTAACTATCACATTGGTTTCAACTCTTCTCCTGTTTGCTTTAAACCAAAAAGACTCTTTTTCAATTTCCCTTTTCAACAGCAATCAAGTTGTTTTAATCGAGTAATTATCATTTTTGAGATCTAAAGTTTCTTTAAATATCATAGTGTGCTTGCAATGGTGTGCCTGCAGATAAGCCGTGGTCATACTAACAATCAAATGATTTGCAATGTATTCCTTATCAGGCACTAATGCTGCCTAATTAGTAGCCTTCAGACTAGATGCAAACACCTCATCATAGTAGTCATTTGCTGTCGTGATTGAACCCATATGTGCTAATATATCCTGGCTTTATGGGTACAGTCCCATCTAAAACCTGTCTTACAGTTTATATATCCATTTAAATTCCATATGGAAATGTTACCTGGTGGTAAACTTAACAATTTTCGATATACATCAGTTATTTTTTTAAGATTCCAGTTTTTAACTCCATTGCTTTGCTCAAGCAGGTCCTGATCGCTAGCAGGATACAGTTTTAGTCACTATAAGTTACTTAGGAACTGGTATTTCACTTGGCCATATAACACTAGCCTGATGTCTATCAGGTGGTTCTATTTACTTGGGTTGAATGTCTTGGTAATAGAGGCTTCAGTGGACTTTCCTTTGCCACCTGTCCTGTTATTTCTCCTATTTTCTCCTCTGGGCCTGTCCTCCGCTATTCCTCACTTCCTCTTTAATTGACAGTTTGGAGGTTGCTGAATTTTATCTTTAGGGACTATATTTTGGGTTGTCGTAATTAATATTCATTGTTTGATTCCTGATTCCACAGTTTACTCCTCCCAAACCCCCCAACCTGGCTCAAAGAAATTTTGCACGCAGCACTACAATAAACATGAGCTGATGCCTCGATCCCAGAAAATCTAAGATGATCTATGTTGGCGCCCTCATAACCACAAAAATAACCTTCATTAGGCGCTATTGCTTGCCATTTTCAGTCTTACTGTTGTGAGGTAATTTGCACCCAGCTGGAGCTACACATGTGCTGGTAGGTAACTGTAAATTGGTTTTTTCTGCAATGCCAAATGAGGTAATGGCAACTTCTCGAGTTGTTGTGTTAAATACATTTGTTTAAAACATGGTTGCTACACATTACATTGGCCTCACACAGTGTTTCAGGTAAAGCCTGAATAGATAAGCATAGATGCACCATGGCTTGTAATGTTATGTTCCTCTTGTTTTGATGAACGAATTATGTTAATAGTTCTGTGAAGGATTGCAGAACGCTCTTATGCTCAACACCAGTCAATTTTAACATAGTTTGGAATCTTTTGTTAACAAACTCAGTCCCATTATCAGTTACTAAAAGTAATTACTTTACTTTTCATTTTTTCTTACTTTTCTCGCTCCTCAGAAAACCTTAGCAGTAAAGAACAATTGGAATGCTTCTGTTTTGTTTTTTCCATAAGATAGCAGAACATATCGTGGTAAATGGTCCATAATGCTCAAAATACAGGCACCTCCTAAACTTGGTTTCTTAGACCAATTATGTCAGCAAAAAATAACCTCTAAAGGTTTCTTTGGTCTTAACCCCATGGAAGTCTGTTTGCAGGAGTAACCTTACTCTTTTTCTTGACTCAATGCATTACATGTGTAAATAATACTTGCGACAAGGTTTTAAATTTAACTCCCTCTGACAATTCAAACGTTTGGTTTGAGAGCATTTTGGAAATTAATTGTGCCCGAGACGTCTGTGTAGTAAATGGTATACATATTCATCATGTGGCTTAATATTGTTTATAAACTGAGTAGCCATTCAAATTGATCATATGTATTACATAATAAATCATTTTTTAAAGTAGCAGGTAACACTTTTACCTCTCTTTTCTCTTTCAAACTATTATGACAGTCAGTTTATCCTCCCCTTAAATGTTACTACATAATCAAGATTAACTAAGCCCTTACTGAAAGCAAATTCAATTTTCAGTTTAGCGCTACATATAATTAGTTAAATGTTCATTGTTAGAGAAACAATATGCAGTACCTGACCTGATGCTTTATTTCCATCCCATTTGCCAAATGATACATGTTGTTTATTCGTGGACATCTTTACAAAATTCTTTTTTTTCTATCTTTAGGTAATGCATTGTGATGCCCACTATCAACAAACCACAAATCATTGTTTACCCAGTTGATATGCTTAGTCATAGCTAAACTAACATTCTTTCTTGGACCTTTATCTGCTGTTGCCAGTATTCTGTTGTTTTCCTTTCTTACAGAATTTAGAGCGTAGCTATATTCGCAGTCTAAAGACTAAAACAACCAGGTTTGGTTCCACATCTTCTGGCGGTTGAGAGAAAACCACAACCCAATGCATGCTCTCTTGGCAATTCCCTTAAAAAGACAGTATTAAACTGTCATCCTGTTTTTTATATATTTCTAACCCAAATAGCTGTTAGGTAACTCATATTCCTAACATTGCAAATTATAACAACTGCTGTACAGTGTAGTACTGAAGTTTCCAGGCACGTTTAAATTTTTGCTTGTATGTTTAGGTGTTTTTTTTTTAATTAGTCTGACTTCTTATGGAAGGCACAGTTACTATGAGGCAGCTAACTCAGGTGTTCCCAATCTAAAACTTAAAAACAGACACCCAGCAAATTGAAAGTACAGCCAAAGATTTTGCACAATCATGTGCAACTTTTCCTGTGGAGAAGTATAACAATAGGATAAGAGGGAGTTGATGTTATTGATCATATTTTTTTAAAAAATGTTATTTCCACCAAATATGGCTTGCATAAATACATTGGCAAAGGTGTGTGATCAGTGATTTGACTTGTGCTTTCATGTTAAAAAGGTGCATACAATGGCTGACAAATCTAAAAGCATTCAGCAATGACATGGTGCTGCTAACAAGTTTAATAATTGTGTTTCAGACAGGAAAATAGTCTGAAAAGTGTCTTTGAAAAGATGCTTTTACTACTAAAATGTTTATAACAATGTTTTGTCTTTCTCCCTCTCCTTTTTCTCCTCTTTTTTTCTTTTCCTGTGTTAAAATAACAGCAGACAAGAAAAAGTAAATTTTCTGTGAATAGTACTAGGCTGGACTATTATTGAAATGACAGTTATCATAATAATCATATTTTAAAGTTACAATCAATTTAAAGCATTACATTTAGACTTGTTTAATGAGATAAGAAGCAAAACTATTTTCTTCCACTATAAATACTTATTTTGTTTGGTCCCAAATCAATAAATCAGTTTTCAGGTTTGCAAGTCTTATTCTGCAGAAAGCAATGCTCTTTCTTTTACATCTTTTAATCAAGAGATATCACAAGGCATCAATCAGCGAGCATCCTCTCATGCTCTCGTTTATATTTTACAGAAATAATTTCACCAAGACAGTCTCACGTAACTGTTCAGCTATTAGGGAAATTCAGCTAGGAAATTTACAGTAGAGAGCAAAGCTTAAAAGTTAGTTAATGGGAAACATCTATTTTCCCCACCCTCCTTGATTTATTCATAATTCAACATAAACATCTTTGGCATTTTTATGGCTTTCATTAAATATTTGTGCTCCGTGCTAGATACATAAGAGTATTAAAACTTTGCAATGGAAAACATGAAAGAGAAAATCCTGCACAGTCATCAGTTCCTCTAATTAGAATCCTCTAAGATCTGTGGTGGCGCAGTGGTAAGGATGCAGTATTGCAGGCTAACTCAGCTCTAAGCCAGGAGTTTGATCCTCACAGGCTCAAGATTGACTCAGCCTTCTATCCTTTCAAGGTCAGTAAAATGAGGACCCATACTGTTGAGGGCAATATGCTAACTCTGTAAAACGACTTAGAGAAGACTGTAAATCACTATGAAGCAAGAAGAGAAGAGAAATATAAGTCTAAGTGCTACTGCTATTGCTAACTGCACTTGGCCTCCTATTGTAGTATTGACATAGCTCAACACTACCTCTATATTTATAAACCAAATTATTTGAGCTTGAGCTTCAGCATCTGTCTTACCATAGAATAGTCAGGGATGTTTTCTTTTAGGAAGCCATATGCTATAGTGAACCAATTGAAAGACTCCAAATTGATCATCGGACCTTTATATAATGACAGAGGACCCTTATCTCAGCATGAGAAAGAGCTGAATCAATTTGGCAATATTCATTTTATGAATATTTTATCATTTTATCATTTGGCAATATTCTGACCTTTTTAAATTAGTTCTTAGAGCAACCATATACAACCAGGAACTAATTTTAAAAGGTCAGAAGTATTGCCAAATGAAAAAAAAATGATTCAGCTCTCTGTCAGGCTTATATTAGGGTCTAATGAACAATTTGGTGCCTTTCAGTTGGTTTATTGTAACATACGGCTTCCTAAAGTAAAACCACCCTGACTGTTCTTTGATAGGACAGGTGTTCAAGCTCAAGCTCAAGTACTTTGGTCCCCAAATAAGAAGAGAGGACTCAATGGAAAAGATCCTGATGTTGGAAAAGATTGAAGGCCAAAGGAGAAAGGCATAGCAGAGGAAGATATGGATAAATAGTGTCATTGATGTAGTGAACATAAATTTGGACAATCTCCGGGAGACGTGGAGGATGGGGGCCTGGCATACTATGGTCCATGGGGTTACAAAGAGTCAAAAATTACTTAGTGATCAAATAACAACAGCAAAAACATACAGCTAAGATACAATCTATTGGGTTTAGAAAATTTCCTTCTTTGTAAAACTCTTGGCCCATCTATATTGTTAGTTGCTTTCCAACTAACAGACTCCCACTGAAAAGTTTCTCATTTTTCAACTGGAAAAACAGGGATTGAATAAAATTTCGTTACACATGGGCTATGTTTTACCATAGCCTTGTCATTTGTATCCAATAAAAAAATTCTTAATTCAATTTGATTGGATGATATCTTCAAAACAACTTCTCCTTTGTTCTCCTGTGCATTTACTTCTAACTTCTCCATAGCATCTAAAAGATTATGTATTTCAAAATATGGTAAAAAGCCACATGGGACATTTATGCAGGGGGAAAAAAGTCAGGGATTGTCTGCATGTGAAATACTTCTCCTAACATGAATTCATGTCTTCTCATTACTTCAACTTGTATCCTACATGGAGAGATAAAATAGATTACATCAGTAGGAATTCTTGCCAAGGGAGGAAAATAGAAAGAGCTTTGGCTCCTGGCCTGTGGCAGCTGTTTTGGTTTCTTTTACATTCATGGCTGAGGGATCCATACCCACCTGTTGAGCTTAATAAAAGAAGCCTGAGACACAATGAGAAACACACAGCTGTGAGTATGAAAGATCAGAATGCAGCTAAATGTGTCAAAATAAAGAATTCTCCAAGCTGATGTCAACTCTCATTTACATCCTTACTTCTGACTCAATTTTTTGCTAGGTTGTGGGTTTTGTTCAACAAAGTGGTTTCTCTTTCTCTCCATGTCTGTGTGTAAATACACACAGAGAGAGCTTAATTTAGAAGAGACTCAGCAAATTAGGCTATTTTCCCAAAGAATCAGACATTAATGGTTATACTTCCATTCACTTTGCAGAATGGTTCCCACTATTTTTTCTTGCAAAGTCACTGTGAATATAATGAGGCCCAAACATATTGCAGATAAGAAGTGAAAAAATGTTACCTTGCAATTGTTTTAAGCAAAATGGGGAATATTCTTTATGCAAGTATGTATATCTTGTATGTGTACCTATAGCTGTTTGTCTGGTATATGTACCCAGAAATACAGGTACATTTATTTCAAACAATAAATAAAAAGATTATTTTAAATGAATAGCATAAAAATATATTTCTAACTATGTGATAGGTAAGTAGGAAGGCCAACCAAACACTTTCAAGTTAAACTTTAAGAGCAAACACTAGAATTTTAAAACATCAATTTTAGACCAAATATTTTTCCAGACCCTTTGTAGAAAGGTGCAATTCTTACAAAGGAAGCAATGTACTACAATTCAACACTTAAACTGTGACTAAGAAATGATGAAATAATTATTTTCAGTTTAGAAACATAAAAAAGTCTTAGTGGATCAATGTACCTATCAAAATGAAACTCATATTTACAAGTTCTGTATTCAGTTACAGAATACCTTTTCCCCTTTGTAATTATTATTTTAATATATTTTAAACCTTTTAGCATTGAAACGCTGTCATTTTTGCACAAAATGCTTTTTGAATAACTTTTTATATCTTTTTGAATAACTATATTAGGAAATATGCAAGTTATACAAACGATGTTAAAAAAATTTTTCCCAGATCCCAGAAACACACTGTGGGTACTGATGTGTCCTATGTTTCTCAGAACATCACTCAAAACTGTTTACTTTTTTGCATGTTAAAAATGAATTTAGCAACAATTCTGTATATTGTTAAAAATATATTAGATAATCATACTTACCCATTAAAATATAATAGTCACTTCATAAAAATATTTATACATTTATACAGTTCAACAACAATTTAATAGTCAATAAAATACAGTATAATAAAAAACACTAATATATTCTAAAAGTAAGAATCACTGATGTACTTTCTTCAACATCCAAGTAAGGAAAATGACAGTGGGATGCTAATTAAGTAATATGTATAGTTCCTTGTAATAGTGGTAGGCAAACCCTGGTCAGATACAGAAACTCTGTCAAGCACATAATGATACTAAAAGGACCACGCCCCCCCCCAAAAAAAATCTCATTCAAAAGGTCAAGGGACAAAAGTATATAAGTTTAACATTGAATAACTTCATCTTTTTTCAGTTGGAAGGTCTTTGTATAATTTGTGGATGCAATCATTTTTTATTATGATTCCATTATTTAAATTTTACATTCTTTATTCATGATGGGCTTCAAAAGCAACACATTAAATACAAATAATGTATATGAGGACCTAAATAAGACTTTTAACCATTTGTGTCCAATACATTGCAAATATATTTTATTCATTTTTTATTTCAAAATTTTGTACAATTTGATAATGCTTTGCATTATTCCAATTTACTTATATTCTTTGCACTTTCATGTTACTGACATGTATCCATTGATTTTTTTTATTTAGTTAAATGATGGTGTCTGTCATCTATCTATCATCTATCTATATCTTTGTACATAATTTCATTTTTATATAGAACGTATTGATAATATATGTCCAAAATTTTATGAGTATATAAGGAAAATTATCTTATCTTATTATTATCTTATATTATTACCTTGTCTGATTTATTGAATATCTGATCAATTAAATATATGCCAGAATAAAAATAAATGATATGTGCAGACTCTTTATTTCACTTCCTACAAATTATTGCAGACAAAAGATATAAACATGGTACAGAGGAGACAAACTGTCACTAGGCTGCTCATAGACTCATCAGAAATATATCCTGCCAACAGCATATGACTGTAACACATGTTCGTATAAAAGAACATGTGTGTGGCAATCCCTTCACACTATCTCACAGAAACCTGTTGAGTATGACCTCTTAAAAATAATAATTAGTGCTGAACATTAAAAAGTTATTCTTTTATATGAAGAAAAGAACCAATTGAATATGAAGTTAATGGAAGAATATACTTTTCCACCTGAATAATTGTCAACTTTGTATAAGAAAGGGGGAAGGGGAGAATCACAAGTATATTTTAATGGTACAATTTCTTGGAAATAATTAAGAAAGAATGAAAATAGTTAATCAATAGAAGTTTGAAAGTCTATTTCACTGTATAAAATACACTATGTCCAAACTTGCCAACTTTTGTTAGAATTCAGGCAGAATTAAAAAGGTCAGTTCTAATGGGAAAGTGAAGATTAGAGTCTGGAAAAAATGAAGTGGCAATGTTGGAACCCAAGCACCATCAAAAATTGGCACTCATGCACAAATTACCCTATCACTAGTATGGGTCAACAACCATTTTTGGATTGGTGGGATTGGACATAATTTTGTATTTATCCTTCACCTACCACTTCCATCCCTGGAAATGATTTCCAGACACAGCTTCCTGCTCTGCTTTCAAAGTAGTTTTCCTATTTTGATCACATCAAGCATTGACATAAGTTTTGCTTGCAGCACATTATTTTTTTCTAGGTCATTTTTAGAACTTTGATTACTTAGTTCATAGAGGCATAAAGCTCTCTCAGCTGATCTAATGGTTGCCATATTTTCTAATATCTTCTAGGGCTCTTTATACATAACATTGTAATTATAACACTTGTCTTGCATATAGAATGTTTCATCATGATCCACCAATCAATATATTAAGAAAAAGAGCAGTGGAAAACTAGATAGATTAGATAAAAAAGATAGTTATTTAAAAAGAATTTACGTCATGCCATACTCTGCATATTTGTACATTTTGATGCTTCAGAGATAGAGATTGACATAGATAGATAGATAGATAGATAGATAGATAGATAGATAGATAGATAGATAGATAGATAGNCCATGGTGTTGATGAGAGAGAATGATGATGATAAAGATATAGATAAAAAGATAAATGATAGATACTGTAGATGATAAATGATAGAGATAAATAGACACACAGACAGACATACAATATATCTATATACCATCTATATCTATGTCTATATCTATCTATTCTATCTACTGGTCTGTCTACACACACACACACAGAGAGAGAGAGAGGGAGGGAGAGAGAGAGAGAGAGAATGTCCAGGAGGTTGTATAAGCTGCAGAATTGTCTAATGGTAGGCCATAATCCAGATTATTGGATCTAATTGTAGCCTGCAATCCATATTGCTTCACATGTTTTTGACAAAATGTCTCAGTCCAGACAATATTTTCTTAGGCTGTCTTAAAATCAAGCTGGACTGGGCATAGGACAAGAGCAATTTAAGGACACAGCACCACTTGCTGGAGAAGTAGTCTTCTCCAGATAAACCTGTAGGCATTAACTCTATTGCATATGGATTCAACAGAATTATTGACTAATGTACGACAGATTGAAATAGAAACAAGCACTTTGGCAGATCATAATCCAGTGTCAGTTATTTGGAACGGACACAAGAGGAGATCTAGATGGACTTTAAATAATATGATACTGAAAGAAAAAGACTTTCAACAGAAAATAGAGAAAGAATTTGTTTCTTCTTCAAAGAAAATAGAAAAGAGGATACATCCTGACAGAATCTCTGGGACATGATGAAGCCTACACAAGAGGCTTGATAATAGATTATACTAGAAGAAGAAACAGAAAACAGATAAAGATATTTAAGACATAGAGGTTGACTATAAAAGACTGGAAAAAAGATTTACAGATGTTCCACAAAAAAAAGACATTAAAAATAAAAATGGATATAATTAAACATAAAATGGGACTAATGAAAAAGAGGAATTAGCACAAAAATTAAAAATGCTAAACAGAATTATTTTGAAGATGCAAATAAACCAGGCAGATGGCTAGCTTATAAACTGAGAAAGGAAAGAGAAGCAAGAATAATTAGTCAATTGATAAATAAAGAAGGACAGGTTTGCATGGAAATGAGGAGAAGAAAAGATTATACAAGACTACTACAGAAAACTGTACTTTCAAGAGAATATGGAATTAACAGAAGCCTTAAAAACAGAATGCTGGGAAGCACCAGTCTAGATGCTGTTGCTCAGCCGGAAATTTTACAAGCGAATGGTAACAATTTTTACAATCGGTGTAAATTTTTTTTACAATTTTACAATATTTCTGGAAATATTGAATTTTTCATCTTTTAGAAGTTCCCATGATGAAATATTCGTGGAAGCGACTGTTTCTGAAAGATGGGAAAGATTTAAAAAACGATGTTACTTATATGAAAGAGTCTCAACCATGAGTCATCAACTATGAAGCTTTTTTCTTATACCTAAGATATATATAAAAACGAACAAACAAGTCTAGGATATGGGGAGATAATATGAATGAAAAGGGTTAAACTGAAATCAATGCCAAGCATTAGAAGGAACAAGTGTAACAAATGAATTGTTTTTCATATTTGCAAACTACAATCTAGGTTGATTAAAGACTCACTAAGGCAGAAGCTATTTAGCAGCAATTGATTTGATTTAGATAAATTTTGATGGTACTGATAAAAGGTAATTAAAAACTGTTATGACATCTATTAGAATTTAAATTGGGGAGCGAGAAAATCAAAGAAGACATGAATGCTCTGTGGGGAAAATTTTGGGATATGGGAGTTGATTTAGACAAATGGCCAAAAAAATGCTGGTCACAAAAATTATAAAATGACTAATGCCAACTGGCATATAAGAAAATATTGTATAGAGATGTTCTTAATAGGTGGGACACTTACGCTGCGAGACTTGTGAATGTTGTAAGATAAATCAGATAAATGATAGAAATGTTCAGTCAGATAACCATGGCGCGGATTCATATTACATCAATGATCGTGCGTGCATGTTGGATGCGAAGAAATATTGGATCCCTAAAAGTCCACACATTGTTGGCAAAAATAATAAAACAGCATATAGACTTTAAACCAGATATCTTGTATTGGGTAATTCGATCAAGGACATAAGTACTAATAAAGAGCCGAAATATTGATTGTAAACTATATTTAACAGTGGACTAGAGATTGTTATTTGCGAAAGAATTGGAACAATATGACAATATATAAGCCTTATAACAGGCAGGAATGTTATCAAAAAATTATGGAATGTGCTGAAAATGAGTAAACGTAACATTTGGAAATTAGAGAACAAGAAGACAAAGAAATTTTATATGATATGGATTTGTTTACCAATGGTTGGATAGCAAAGCATGTATGGAATTAGACTAGGTTATTTGTATAGAAATTTAAATAGACTGATATAAAAATATAATACAAATATATATAAAACTACTCTGGTTGAATCAATATAACAAAATTTAAGCACATAAAACCTCGGAACTCTCGCTATAAAATGATGGAATAAAAGTAGTCATGGATTATTAATTAACTGATAAATATAATAAACATATGTTAGTTTTGACAATGTGAAGACTGATATAAATTGTGAGTAAATGACTACAAAAGGATAGCACAAAAGATATGTAACCAACTGACACACCGTATGTATATAAAATGGAAGATGGTTTTATGTTTTTATGTTTTGTATGTGTATGTTTGTTTTTAAAATTAAAAATTAAAAAAAACCCTGTTGAGTGTTTATTTTAAGCATCAAGACTATGATTTACAAACTACAGAGGAAAAAAGATAAGTCTTTTAACGATCCTTACATCAAACTACTCCCCCAATAAGAACATAAAGAACAAAAGATCAGGAGGCACAAAAGAGCCAGAGAACAAAAGACCAGGAGGCAGAGAACAAGGAACTAATGGCCACAAAAAAAGAGGCACTGAGGCATTTAAATAGAAATAATTGGTATTAAATTTAAATAGGAGCCATACACAAATAAGGGTCATAGAGCTACAATAATCTGAACTTTCAGAAAGTTACAAGAGATTGAGTACTTTGCATTCAGAAGATGAGGCCACAGTAAGGCAAAC
The DNA here is from genome assembly GCA_004320025.1 of Laticauda laticaudata. Classification (NCBI taxonomy): domain Eukaryota; kingdom Metazoa; phylum Chordata; class Lepidosauria; order Squamata; family Elapidae; genus Laticauda; species Laticauda laticaudata. The sequence goes on along the minus strand of BHFT01025369.1, from coordinate 2,163 downwards.
AAATGAAAATAGCCTTGCTCCCTAGAAAGTAAAGCATAAATCAGGTACTAAAATTCAGAACTTTCTAACACTACCCATACAGTGCCTGAAAATTTCCCTTAGGGGGGAAATGTTACTATGGATACTTTCTTCAATAATAATATAAGAAGGGGCAATTCTCATCATATCCTATTCATACCATCATTTTCAACTTGAAAAATCTTTTTGAGCCATCAAATTGTCATTATATTATTATCCATAAAGGGTAATATTATACAATGGAGCTTGTATAAGATAACCTCCAGTTGTAAATAAATTGCAAGCTAACTGATAGAGTTCACATTTCTGTGAAAATATATGTCTCTGTTCTTTGATTTCCATATCTGAATGGAGTTAAATCCAGAGCATCAAATTCAATAAAAAAAATCTGAAAGTATAGTAAATTCATACTAAATGAATGATCATAAACCAGAGATCCATCCAAAATGTGATGCAATTTTACACATCTCAAATACACAGCACAGATAGGTGAAGTGAATCAGAAATCATCTCAATGAATAGATCTATCTATGTAACTTTCTTTCCCAATCAGAAATCTATTCCTGTCTGAAATCACAAAGGTTATTAAGCATGGGGAGGGGATGAATTTTGTTCAGTTTGGAGAAGGGGTCACAAGCTGTACAGATCTTCTCTACAGCCATGACCTAATGGGAATCCAATTATATATCTGTATTGTATCAGTGATTCCCTAGAATCTCACATCATCCATGCAGGTAATTGCTAGGAATGTAAGTTAGGGCAAGATTGCACAGCATTTGTTTGTGGCCAGGAAGCCGGTGCCATGGTGTGATTGGTTTCTTGCTGAGCTAAATTCCAGAGCTATCACTTTGAAAAGTTCAGATCGTCAATTAAGGTGTATATAGGTGGTATATGGGTAATGAACCCCCTGCTGGGACTAGATTAGTTGTGTAGACATGGCTGACTTGTGCATAAATATGGGAGTCATTTCTCAGAGCAGGTAAAGCATCCATGAAAGACAAGCTACAACCGTACTGCACTCGCTGCATTGCATTTTATCAACTCTGCTTGCAATAGATTTATAGAAAGCATTTATTGAACAGGGCCCAAGAGGAGTTTTGAAATAATAAAAACCCAATAACATGCTGTAGAGGTTTTCTGTATACAAGAACTGATGCGTGAGATTAATGAGTTCATTCTTTACAACTTTTCATTTGTAAAAATATTTAGTTTTGATTGTGTTCTTACATTGATTTGAAACAATCAGTCAGCATGTTCTATTTTATCCTGTTTCTTCCTTAATCTGGTTTTTAATCTGCAGATAAAATGAATTCCACTTATTTACATTTTATACCAGAACATACATTTAACACGTTTTATTTTAAAATATTCAAGTTAATGAGATCATTAAGAACAAATATACATTTTTGTCATTGTGGTTTTTTTTTTGATAAACTGAGCCATGTCATCAAATGCATTCAGAATTCAAAAAATGCATAATCAGATGACAACCTTTGTTTGCCTTGAAATATAGATCTGGCAGAATTCATAAGCACTGGGGCCACAAAAACCTGCTTCTAATAAGAGATACACTTTTTACACTTTGATTGAAGCAGATTTGTAAATTGAAGTGGAGACCTGCTTTGAAGTAATAAATCAATAAAGTTGGGTGACACCAACTCTCTTTGGAGCTTTCAGAAGCACAGCAAAGCTTCTTTGGCTCTATTCTTTCAGGGATTCTTACTGACTACATAATAGAGATCTAGTTTGGTCTATAGTGGTTAAGGCACCAGCTAGAAACCGGGAAACCATGAGTTCTAGTCCCATCTTAACCAGGAAAGACATCTGGATGTCCTTGGGTCAGTCATTTGCTCTTATCCCAATCCACTTTATAGGATTGTTGTTGTAGTAAAAATACTTAAAGAGGAAGAAGGTATGTTGGAAATTACCTTGCATTATTTGTAAAAATTAAAAAGTGGAATACAAATACAAAATAAAATAAAATAATAATAAACAAACAAACAAATAATTACCGTATATACTCGCATATAAGCTGATCTCGCATATAAGCTGACCCTTAAAAAACTGTCCCAAAATGAGGAATTTTGCAAAAACTCGCATATAAGCCGACTGCCAAATACCATGGTGTGTTGTTTGGGCTAATAA
>BHFT01025368.1:0-52316 GCA_004320025.1 Laticauda laticaudata | reverse complement strand
TCCGCTTCCTCCCTGCGTCCGTTTACCGCTGGAACGGATGGAGTTGCGCTAATGCACAGCGGATGCCTAGCGGATATAGCGGATGCATAAACGGATGCAGAACGGACGCCTAGCTGATACCTAACGGATGCAGAATGGACGCATTGGATACATTTTCCGCTCAAAAGTTTTGAGCAGTTCAAAACTTTATTAACGGATGAAACGTCAATAAATGGATGCTGGATGGATAGAGAGGATGAAAAACAGAGGCAGTGAGTACAGAACGGATGCATCGCATTAACCAATGGATAGTAAGTATTTTTCTCCATTTTACATCCTCTTTCCATCCCTTGGTGCAGTGTGACATGGGCTTAAATTAGCATTTTTGTCTGTCAAAGATGGATTTTTTTCCCCCTTCTGCTTCAAACTGCATTTGATTTTTAATTCTTAAAGATTTTTGCCCCTCTCTCTGACCCCCACCCCAGGCCACAAGGAGTTTGCGGACAATATCAGAGAGAGTAGACACTTTTTGCTCCTTTAAAAAAAAAATTTAGGAATGGCTGTTTACACGAATAGATTCCTAGATATATGCCACTAAAGACCATGATGTCCCTCAATTTCAAAGTGAAAATCTTTCTGGACCCTGAAAGCTGCAAAAGGCAGGCTGTGTGCAGGCAGGTCCCAAGATGCCTTACCTCTAACAGGAATGGGTATCACCAAAAATGAAAGTGTAGTAGTTCAGCAGTTTTCCTTTAAAAAGAAAAGTTTTTCTTGTGCAGACATATTCAAAATAGAAAACATTCAGATCTCTCACAGAAAATTAAAAATGCAGATAACAAACAGATTATAGTCCCCGGTATCATCTGAATTAAATTTCTGTAAGATATTCAATCCTCATTCGTAGGTCAGTGATGAGAGATGTTAAGAACAAACATCCTTTGGAAACATGGACATCTCTTAGCTTTCTTAAACTTATTGGAATATTAGAAAAGCAATATACAATTTTGGACCAATAATGAGTTTACAGTAATATTCTATATGAAATTCCAGTTAGTCAACAGGAACAGAAACCAAAATAGTTCCAATGCTGGATTTAATTTTAATGGCCTCTGCTTTGCAAAATCATCAAGTTTACTAAATGTTCTTTATGGTATTGCAGTTTTGAGCATTTCTACAAAAAAAAAGTAATGATACATAGTATTATTTTTTTCTTCCAGAAGATGCTCTATTCCTAGCATCGGAAACTTGTGCCAGAAAACAACTGCAGTGTACTACGTTTTTCCGCTTTCTCTGCAAGTTATGATTATTAATCTTAACTTTGCTCAGGAAACAAATATTTGGGAATGCTTTCTCCTTGATGCCTAGTAAAGCAACAAAAATGCAAACTTGCTTTTCTCACTTGTTCAAACTATGCAAAATGTTGAGACAATGAATTAATAAATAACTAAATTGTTGGTTTCCTTGGTTACAGTTAACAAGAAAGTAATTATCATTATAATGTGGGATATGCTGAGAAGACATGTTGAAATCTGCATGAGTCTTTGGCTATAGCTAGGCTGCGTCAGCTTCTCAAATGGCAAGAGCTAATCTCTCCAGCCATCCCATTAAAAGAAGTGGGAAATTCCTCAAAACCAACAATACAAGCATTAATGGAAATATAGCCAGAAGGCAATTTTTAATTGACAATCAACAGAAGCAGCTGTGGAACTAGGCAATTTGATTCCATTCTGGGGTGAGTATGCTCCCTCCTGCGGATGCAGTTACAAAATTTAAATAGCTGAGAGGACCCATCAGTTTCTTGATTGTATACTTTGCTCCCCCATCACTGGAGACATCTTCATTGATGTCACTTTGTTTGCCAACCCAATTCATGACATTAATCAGATGTGCTTCTTATCCAAAATATTGAGTTTTCTCAACTATGCTCTTTTTTGGTTGTGACTCCCCTGCTTCACCCCCCCAAAAAATTGTGGCATTCTTTTTTGGAACACTTAAACATATGGGAGAATTGTTCACCTTGGATTAATCATAACATTCCAACATAAGGCAGTTTCTTCCTCTTAGATACACAGGGTTGTTAGAATACATTGCATATGTTGTGGAAGGTTGAATGTGGAAATGATTATTTCAAACAATCATAGCTGGATTTACAGCTGAATAATGTTACAGTAGGAAGTATTTACAGCAAGAAAATGAGATGCATATCCTGTGGTGACAACCCAGGCCTTTTTATCTGTACTTCAGTACAATTGTCCTTGGGTTGAATTGGGCTTGATCCTTTAAAAAGTGTGCATAAGAGGCAACATATTTCTTCCAAGAAATGGCTGAATCCTGGGGGATCTGTATCAAATATAATAAATGAAGTAAGTACAAAAGTTAGGTGGATATGAAAGGAAGCATGCAGGGGAAGAGGTGAGAAACCAATTTCTACAGCTCAAAATTAGAACTAACAAAAGGACAAAGAATCCTCTTTGAACAATTTAGATCAGTTCATTCACAGGTAGATAATAGGCAAGTAACAGTGGTGTAATTAAACTGGTATAACAACTGGTTTGATGAGCATGCACTTTGTGTGCATGCTCTACATTTTAAAAAACCCATTTTCAACTCAATTACTTACGTTCTGCTGCATCCCCATGCATAAAACAGCTGATGCACAGTAAACCACTCTGCTGTACAAATCAGCTGTTGTAAAAAAAAGCCAGGAAATAAAGCACAGGAAGGAGCAGGGGTGGGCAGGCAGACCAAATGCTCACCAGAACTCCCAGTTTTCCCGAACTAGTCAGAACCAGTAGAATCCCACCCCTGGCAAGTAAATATATGGAAGCAGAAGCAGCAGAAACCAAGCAGGATATACATTAAAGACATTTTCCATCATTGACTTATTATCTCACCTATTTTTTTTTTACAAGGAGTTGTTCTTATGACCAAAATTTGGGCATATCACAATGGGCTTTGGGTGGTATCTACAAACATTATGCAAGGGCACTTTCCCAGAAATACTCCCAGAGGCTCAAGTTAGACAGCATTTCTTCTTTTCTGCTTCCATGGGACTGTAAAAAATATTAGAGACCACTGTCTTCAAACTTTGATATGTATTTAAGAAAAAAAAAGAGTAATACATTGTATGCCTGCTTACAAACACACTTTTGTTTATTGCAAAAGCAATTTTCCCAAATGTAGTTTGTGTTTTGAGCACTTACCAGTAAATTCCTCATGCAGAATCAGACATTACAGAAATACATTAAAAATGAGACGTTAAACTCCCATTCCATAAATTCTTCCAGAACATAAATTTGTATCTTGCTTGATACAGGAGTAGATAGTGATTTTCTGATACACACATATATTTAAGAAATGGGGAAAATCTATTCTACACAAGGAAGATCACTATTTTTTTACTTTTATGTTCTTGAGGGGTTCTTGATACTGTCTGGGCTTGCTTGTTTTCTTGTAGATGTTTCATTATCCTAACTAGGTAACATCATTCATGCTAGCATAGTGCCAGGGCTTCTGACTAGCGCTGAAAGAACACTGCAAGAAAACAAGAGAGCACCAAAGACCTCTCATTTCAACATTAAGCTACAAATATTCTCCTTTTATGTTCTTCCAATGTTTATATTTATTGTGGATCTTCATTGGGAGTTAATAATCTCTCTTGCTCTCCCCCCCACAAAAAAACGCCAGCATAAAGATGTTCTCTCTTAAGCCATGTTACAAGAGTAGTTGAAGCTCCACAGCTATGCTTGACATAACTAGTCTTTTTACTCTCCATTTCTTTTAAGCAGAAGAATGGACCAAATGTTTTGAAGCCAACATTAAGTAGACAATCCTTCTCCATCTATTGCTGCAGAATAATTTTCTGTCTTGTGACTTAAAGCATAGAGTATACCAATACAATTATGTTTGGAGCATTTGTTTAACAGGATCCTAAAACAGTGACACTATTATGTTGAAATAAATGGTTCACCAAGACCTGTAACCAAAATTCTGAAATTGCTCTCACGTGAGTTCCAGCAAGTGCCAGCACCTGGCAAAGTTTGTCACCACAGATTTTCCAATATGGGACAAAAATCATCAGGATTATGTAATGCAACTTTAAGGATGTTTAGCATTATCTGCTTAAGTCATTTATTTTGGCTTAACTAAATTGTTTCCAAGGTGAAATATGCTACATTCCAAAGGACTCTAGATTATGCTAGCCATAGGCAACAGAGTCATAATTAGATAAGCCTAAATAATTTTTTTCCACATAATTTGAAACATAGATACCTAGACATCTGCCAGAACTTATTGGTAGGAACTTCTCCCATATTTCTTTCCAGTCGCAAGTTGCAATTGTGAACTGTGCTGTTATAGTTACTCACAGACAAAAAATAGGGTGTGTGTACGCACATGCTTATCTAACATATATTAAGTTTAGTGAGATTCTCATGTATGTCTGTGGAAATAAATAATAATCCCAATCCTGTAAAGACTTAGTTTCTTATCCTCTATTTGCACATAGGTGCCCTCTACTTACCACCATAATAGAGACCAAACTTTCTGTTGTTAAGTGAAACATTTGTTATGTGAATTTTGTCCCATATTACAATCTTTCTTGCCACAATTATTAAGTGAATGACTGCAGTTGTTAATTTAGTAACACAGTTGTTAAATGAATCTGACTTTGCTTGTCAGAAGGTCACAATAGGTGACCACATGACCACAGGACACTGCAACTATTGTAAACATGAGTCGGTTGCCAAGCATTTGTGTTTTGTTCGGAAAAACACGAGGTAGACCGGGTTCCAACAACAAAAGTCTTTATTCTAAAGGAGTCAGTAAAACAGAACGGTTTGGCCGAAACTGCGGCAGCCTTTTATACAGGCTAGCCTGCCGGCTTGTAACCAATGGCAGNATGGCAGCTGTTCGAATTTGCCGCCTTTTTCACTTTATTTGGATTGGTTCTTAGTGAACCAATCCAATGCTTACTTTAGTTAACCAATCAGATTTGCCTGTTTTGGAGTAACCCACTTTGCATACAGAACAATTTGAATTTTGATCAAGTATCTACAGGAATGCTGCAATGTTGTAAGTGTGAAAAATGTTCATAAGCACTGTTTTTAGCACTGTTGCAACTTTGAATGGTCACTAAATGAACTATTTTAAAACTATATATTTATCCACATCCATAGAAATTTGACAATATGCAAACCCAATGAGTTGAAATAGTCCAGGTGATAATAGTTTTTGAGTTGTTTCAAAACGCCTAAGACAAAATAAATTTCTCAATTGCCCTACATGTATTCTCTCTGATCACTCAATCAATTAGTATCTAATGATCCTAAAATTGTGATTTTTAAAAAAATTTCTTCAGTTCATGTTCAGATCTCCCAGCAACCACTGATCTCTGGGCAATGTACAATTCAGTAATGGTATACATAATCTAAAATAAAAGCAAGAACATAGTAGGGATGAAAGCCAGCAACAACATCAAAAAGAATAATGCAGACAGCACAATAAAAATCACTGTCAAACTAGCAAAAGCACCATATCCAGTCATTTTAAGAGTTTTCCTTAAAATGCAAGCCAGAAACATGATGCTACAACATAAATAGCACTTTGTTTGTGGTTATTTGTTTTGCCTTGTTTGGTGAGACATGGGGAGAAGGATTTCAAAGAAGCTGGTGGAAAGCAAATATAAATAGCAGTCTTTTCACCCTGCAGGCCAGCAACAACAGGGATAGTCATTTTAAAATTCCATGGCTTGAAAAACCTCTGAGATTTATGATGAAAGCTTGCACTTTATAAGAAAAAGAAAGAGAGAGAAAGGGAAAGAGAAGATAAAACTTGATACAAGTCCTTCTCATATTCATTGCATTTGAGAAGAATTCTCTAGTGGACTGTGACCTTCTGAATTCTGTCAAACATTTAACAAATGAACTAGAAGAGGGGTGTAAAACTCACATCATGACAGCAGCCATGGCCAGCATGTGACGTATCCGGCCTGAAAGTTTGACAATCCTGAACTAGAAGATAATGGATTAATTAGACTGCAGGTGGTGTTAGACTTCAGGAAGAAGAGAGAAGAACCTGCCCCACTTTACACTAATGTGGGCTGTGTGGAGAGAGTGTCCTCCTTTTAATTCCTGGGAGTCTACCTCAGCAAAGATTTAGCTGGAAAATCAACACAACCCAGGTGGCCAGAAAGGCCCAACAGAGACTCTATTTCCTTTGGGTCTTGTGAAACAATAAAGGGGAACAACGACTGATTAAGGCCCTGTCACACTGGCCGACGGATGCAAAACGTTTGTAAAAAGGGACACAGGGCGACAGAAGGCAAATGTCCATCCGTTGTCATCCGCTCTTCAAAAGTGCCCTGAATTTGCATAACCAGAGCGGACAACACGGAAAGGAACGGACGGCGGAGGACATTAGGGTGGATGGAAAGTGGATGCTCCACAGAAGCCTAGCGGATGGAAGCGGATGGGAGCGGATGGCACATCCGCAAGGTTCTGGGGGAGTACAGCAAGCAGACGTGAAATGGAAAAGAGCGATGCAGAGCGGATGCCGAGTGATGGAAGCAGATGGCGAGCAGATGCCGAGCGGATGAAGTGGATGCAGAGCGGAAGCTAGCGGAATGCCTAGCGGATGTCTAGCATTCACTGCGCATGTGGGGAGGATGCATTGCATCACGCCCCGCGGATATAAAGGGAAGCAGCTCGCAAGCAGGTCACCATTCAGAGGAAAGACCTGCTTCCAGAAACAGCTTGCCAGCCAGCCAGCCAGCCAAGCCAGCAACCCAACAAGCATGGGAGAAAGAAAAAAGGAAGCCTCAGCCATTCTGCTGCCAGCCCTGGCAAGAGGGACAGGGCCACCCTCCCACCCCCTGGCCCTGACTCTGCTTCTGCTGGGGCTTCTGCTGCCCGCCGGCTTGATCTTCTGGTGCTGGGCTTCTGCTGATGCTGCTTCTTGGTGGTGGTGCTTCTGCTGGTGCTTACTCTGCTGATGCTGCTTTCTGGTGGTGTGCTTCTGCTGATGCTTACTCTGCTGGCACTGCTCCTGGTGCTGGGGCTTTTGCTGCGGGGCTTACCTTGCTGGCACTTGCTCCTGGTGCTGGGGCTTCTGCTGGGCTTACTCTGCTGGCGCTGGCTTCTGGTGCTGGTGCTTTCTGCTGGTGCTTACTCTGCTGGCGCTGCTGTTCACTGCTTGGTGTCCTGGTCCTGCTGGGTGCTGCTTGGTGCTCCTGGTGCTGCTGGTCCTGCTTTTGCTGCTTCTGTTGTTGCTGCTGCTGCTACTGGTGGTGGTGTGAGGAGAGCAGCCCCTACAACCTCGGAGCCCTTCTGATGAGGGCCCATATGGCCCTGCCAAAGAGAGGAAGAGGCAGACGTGTGAACAGGAGAAGGAGGCAATACACTATAGAAGAGGAACCATGAGGAGGAGGTGCTGGAGTGGCTGAGGAGGGAAATGAATATCTTTGGCGGAAGGGACACAGGCTCTATCGAGACACCAAGAGGAAGCAGGCTGCTTGGATAGAGAAGGCAGAGAGCCTGGGCTACACTTCGGAAGTGCTCCTCGGCTGGTGGAAGCAATGCACACCTGGTACGGGAAGCTGCACCTCAAGAAATCTGGCCAGGCCGCGTCAAGCTGATGGACACAGAGACCTACATGATGGCCAAGTGCAGCTTCTTGGAGGGTGAGAATCCGCACCCAGAGGCAGCCCCTTCTCACAACCCCTCTCCTCCAGGGGCAGCCTGCTGAAGCAAGCCAGTCCTTCTTTTTTTTTCATGGCAAAGAGTCAGCTTCCTGTGTCCAGGCAGGTATCTGTGGAGGCGTGCCACGACGTGGACCCTCCCCGACAGCTTTATACAGGCTTCCTGGCGGAGCTGCATGGGAGGAACCCCTGGTGCGAGTGGGAGATAAAAGGAGATGGCATTTTCACCCACAGCCCAACCACATCCACCCCCAAGTCCACCTCCACAGAAAGGCAGCAGAGGCAGACCGGAGGGCAAGAGCCAGACTGTCCTGCTGGAGATTAAGAAGACACATCAGTGAGCAGCGTTAAGATTCTCCTCTCTAGCTGGTCACACCGACGCCCCAATCCTCCAACCGCAAGCCCTTCCTCAACCTACGTCAACAAGACCTCGTGAACATGTTCGAACCCGCAGTAACCAGGTGGCTGAAGGACAGGATCACCGATTTTCTTCATGACCCTCACAGACCAAGATGAACCTGCTCCCACCCAGTCCAGGCCTGCTCCCTCCACCCCAGGTGATGTCACCGCCCTTCCAAGGCTTTCCAACAGGCCCTCACCTACCAGGGTACAGGCTACGGAGCCTCCAGCAGCCACAGGCAGCCCATTCCCAGTCCCAGGCACAGGTACATCGGATGCCACCGTGCCACCGATGCCCATTCGATCCACACCACTTGCTTTCATTTATTTTTTGTCAATAAAGTCTTGGTGGAAAACCTTTGAGAATGGTTAAGCCTTTGCATGCTTGTGAGGATGCGGTAAGGGATAGCAAGTTGGGATGGGCAGGGATACCTGTGGGTAAGGGCAGGGATACCCTTTGGGAATGGGTAATAGCTGTGGGATAGATAAACCTCCAGTGCAAGCATAGTGGGACTGTATGGTTCCACTCCTCCCAGGGTGCCACACCTATGCGGCCCTTTATATCAAGTAATAAATGTTAATCAATCATCCACACATATTACAACATAAACACAACTCTTTTATTAAATTGCCCTGTTTCCATTGCAGGGCCACTCAACCAATACATGGCACAACTCATCATCAAGTGTGATGAGACAGGCTGAAGGAAAGCACCATTAATCAATCTGTCATCCTCGTCTTGCCAACTCCTGGCTCTAGCTGTGGGGAGTTCTCACGCAGTGTTTCAGGAGGTTTGCGCTGCTTCTTCCCTTCCAACGTGAAGCTATGTTGGGGACTTTGCATATCCCTTTAGTGTCTATCAGGTTTCGCCCTTGCCTCTATTCCCCAGCGCTCCATGTCCCCATTGCCTTGTTGTGACGGTCCACGAGCCTGTTCTTGCAAGACTGGAGTATGGCAGGTTAACGGTGCATGAGATTGTGCAGGATGCAGGCAAGCTTCCACGATCCTCACCCGGTCTCTGGGCGATGTTGGCATGGTGGTGAGAAGTACCTGGAACCTGTTGGCCAGGATGCCAAGGCGTTCTCCACCACCCGCCTTGCCCCGAACAGCCTCGAGTTTGAAGATCATCTCTTTCACGGCGTGAGGAGTCTGGAAGTTGTAGGCTTCATGATTAGGTTTCTGATAGGGAGAAGGCCGTCATCCCCGCATGATGAAGTAGAGGCACATTCTTGCGTGTCGTTGGGGCAGGGGGTCTGGAGCTGCGGAAGCCATGATGAGGGTTGCATTCCTAAAGAAGCCCTTGTAGTCTGAAATAAGTGTGACCCCGACTTGGCTGGCGCTTTGCAGGCCATGTGCTTCCCATCTATGGCTCCAACGGATGTTGGGGCAACTTACACTTCTGAATACCACTGGCCTGCCAACTTTCTTCCAATCCTTCCTGTCAGTGGAGGGCACTGGAGGAGCTCTCCAGGTATTCTTTCGTGATGGCCTGCACACTTCTTCTGACCACAATGCTGATTGGTGTTCTGTGGCACCCTCCAGCCCGTACGTGGAGTGACTCCTGTAAAGTGGCTCCTGAGGCCAGGTGCACAGAGTCAAGTGCCACCTTCAATCAGGTCCACGGCTGGGCCGAAGTGGTGTTTACCTTGGTCAACCTGTCTTCAGAGACCAACTCCGCAAACTTCGTCCAAACATGGCTGGAGGCATCCCTCATGAATTGTTGTACAAGTCCATAACTCTGGCTCTTCTCCTGATCCATCTTCGGACCCAGAACACTTCTTGACCTTCCTCCTTTTCCTTCCGCGTAGAACAGTTGAAAGAGCCGTAGATGGCTTTCGCACTTGGTTGCAGGAAGATGGTGGCTACCAAAAAGGAGTGTGTTAATGATCCTGGTGGAGATGAACTGGATGCTTGGTGGAAGAGGCAAGAGTAAGATGAAAGGGCTGGGGCATGAGGTCGCCACATCAGGGCTGCTGGACTGAAAGTTGAGATCCAGGTAAGTTCCTCGCCCCTTTTTATAGTGCAATATAGGTTTCCCCCATATGTTTCCTTTTGCATCCTCTAGGCATCCTCTAACATCCTTAATATCCGAGATAGGTCCCTCTACGAATTGTTTTTTCCATTTTAAATGCTTTCTTTGCGAGCTGGCATCCGCTTTTCATCGCCTTTCTATGTCCATTTCTAAGCTAACGCTGGCCGTCTGTTCCGCCGCTCAGTTTCGCTCCTTCCCTGTGTCCATTTTCCGCTGGAGTGGATTTGAGTTGCGCGGATGCGCAACAGATGCCTAGCAGATATAGCGGGACGCGTAACGGATGACACGGATGTAGAACGGATGTTCCCCGGTGCGTTGTGGATGCAGAACAGACGCGTTGGATACATTTTCCGCTTCAAAAAGTTTTGAGCAGCTCAAAACTTTTTGAGCGGATGGAACCTCAGTCGACGGATGCTGCGACGGATAGAGAGGATGAAAAACGGAGGCAGTGAGTACAGAACGGATGAATCGCGTTAACCAACGGATGGCAAGTGTATCTCTCCATTTTACATCCTCTTTCCATCCGTTAGTGCAGTGTGACATGGGCTTTACTTTGGTTTACCAGTTCACAATAGAAAGCGTCCTCACATATTGCATTACGGTGTGCTATTGCTGGCTTGACAGCAGAGATAGAAAAGACATTACAGAGGGTGATAAGCCCACAGCACAAAACATTGTGCGACAATTCCCTGATATCACTAGATGACATGCTAGGGCTCGCTGCCTTAGAAGAGTGAGGAAAATTCTCAGGGATGACTCACATCCCGGTCAGCACTTCTTCACTCTCCTATCATCGAGTAGGAGATATAGAAGCTGAACCAACAGGCTGAAGAATAGTTTCTACCTGTGGGGTGTCAGATTTCTGAACAGAAAATAAATTCATGTCAACATAGTATGATAATCTGGGGCCGGTGTGTTGTGCAACAAGGTCACATAATGTAATAAGTTTGGGACTGGGTTTGGCACTTCTGTCTTCACTATGAGTTGTGTTGGAGGGGGGTGCACAATAGGCTCAGCCAATCTCATTGTACACATGTTGTAGTCTGACAATAAAGGTAATATCATAACACAATAACACAATTAGCAGTTTCTATTATCACTTAGCAGTTTCTATTATCACTTGCTGCTCTTGAAACCCTGTTAATTCCTTTAGGTCTGGACTTTGTTTAATCTGGCAATGCATTGTTCTTCCTGATTGCAGAGAAGGCCACCAAAGGTTTCTAGAGATCCAAGGCAAAAAATGATACAGGTGCAATTTAATGATATACATACAGGATCCTCACACTGGACGTCTACATTTTGTCCTTTGACATAAAGGGCATGAGGAAGAGACCAGGCTGTTTGCTCCATTGTAGGGTCAGAGTTTCAGGCATGACCCCATAGTTCTGTATTAATTTCCTGAGTGGTACAATTATTTTTGCCTATTGAGTTTGTTGACTGCCTTAGGTCTTGGAGCTAAGAGACCTTATGGCTAAATTGATCGTTTGCCATTAACTCTTCGACTAGACTTTTAGATGCAACCCAGAACATGTTTGTTAACCCAGAGATAGCATGGAACACCTATGGAACACCTCAAACAAGACAAATTTGTTCCTGTTTTCTGTTTATTCCAAATACCAAAAGCTAGCTTTCTATATTTATAACTGGCCTATTTTATAACATTATTTGTAAACTATTTATTTATAAGAAAGTTCATGCTAACACTCCAGAAAACTGGCTTTATGTAAGTAGTTTTGTATCAGCAGTTGAGCATTGACTAACATCGCCAACTGATAATTAACCAATGTTTGTATAAAGCAGGTTTGCATACCTTTGTAGTAAATGAATGTGAGAATGATGACATACTCTTATGACAACATATAAAGTAATTTTTTTCCGAGCTCTTAAGTAGAATTTCTGAATGCTATTAGCTGCCTACTGAGAGATACAGACTGTTAGATTTCATAGGTTTCATCCAGCAGGGATGTTCTTATTTTATTAAATATTTTTACACATTATGTACTTGTAATCTTATTACAGGAATGCTAATCCACATGGTGTATAGCATAGAGCCTGACACTCAACCAGCTCTTGAAATATTGGACGTCTTACTGATGGAATAAAATAATTTTCAGAATCTATTGATATTTTTATCCAATTTAATTCAAACAGTAACAAGAAAATTATCACCAGGAGTTTTCAGATTTAATAACGCTGCCCACACTATTTGAATTTTTATTACTCAGATAAGCAACATTTCCTCTTTTTTCTGGTTTGCNATTTATTTTATGCATGATAAACACAATTTATCTTTGAGACTTTTTAAAGTATTATCTGTTGATGATTATTAAAACATTTATCAGGCTAAACCATTTGGTCTCTCTCTTATGTTTTCTAGAACATTGTTTTTAAGTTTAATGCTTGAAAGCTTCATTCATGCCTGCAATAAAAATCATTTCAGCTTAGCTCTCAGGTTTGAAAGTCAGAAATTCCTAACATTTGCAATGTTAGTAGGGATGGGCACATTTTGGGGGCAATGAAATCAAAGGTGTTAGCAAGCCAGGTTGATCTACTTGCACATTTTTCAAAATTATTATCACTTTAATGTAAATGTAATTGAATATAATTTACACAGGTAACATAATTTTAAGAACAGATAATTGAAGGATTAGATTAGATGGCTGCCCATTCCACCAGAGAAACTTTGTAGATGGCTGTAGAAATTAAAGCTTGATTTAGACTTGTACTTTGTATATCTGCACTGTGAATGACTTGATGAATAAGCATAGGTTGCAGATGGTTGCATTTGGTTGCAGTCAGGCCAACACGCTCATCTCCCATATCTCAAGTACACGTTGTGTAAACATCAGTGGTGGGTTTCAAAGTAGTTTACCACTGGTTCAGTGGGTATGGTTTGGTGGGTGCACTTTGCGCATGCACACACACTTTGCACACGTGCACCAAATGTGCATTTTGCGCATGCACAGAAGCTTTCCAACTCACCTCCTGAAATCATGCACTCTCCCTGTAGTTTCAATCTGCTGTGCCGCGCAAAGCAGCTGCACTTCTAAAGTAGGGAATAAAGGTCAGTATGGGAGCCCAACAGCAACTCATCAGAGAGAACCGGTTCAGTCTCTGCTGATCTTCAGCACTACTGGTCCACCAGAACCAGGCCGAACCGGTAGAATAGCACCACTGGTGAACATGTACTTGCTGATTGGTTGGTCCAACTTCCTATTCAGTGCTTTGTTGTTTGAGTGCCCCCTGGCAGAATGTTAACATCCACAGAAATATAAATGCAACAACTGTGGAACTGTCTCCAAACAACAGACACATATGTTGCCTAATGGGCAGTGATGCAAAAGTCTAATAAAGTCTTTAAGTTCATGACTTTGACAGAAATGTGCAAGAAATATGTTACCTAGGCAAAAGGGGATGAAGCATTTTTAAGAGATAACATCTGGAAAAGACTCAGGCATATGCCTCCCTAATCCATTAAATTATAAGGAAGAGGAGCCCCAGCACAATCCAATTTGCAAGATTGGATTCCAATAGCTAGCCTCAATAAAATTAGTTTTAGTCTTCCTGGGGAGCTGATTTTCTAGTCTGGTTTATCTAGTAAGATAACTGACAGTGGTTTTGCATCATACAGAGAACACAATGTATAATCAACATTTATCTTTCTGTCATTCTTCAGCTTCCCTGATTTCGTTCCTTTACTGATCCCAAAGCAGAGACAGCCAATGTAGAAATTCCTACAATATATTATATTATGTATGAAAATACATTATTATGAAAAGTATCTGGAAGCTTTAATTGGTTCAAACTGCAGCAACCCACATAGTTTTGTGGAGGTCTAGATTTGCACACATGTCACTTCTCCTGCAGGACCTGCATTGGTTACCAATTCACTGGGTCAAATTCAAGATGTTACCACCATTGATGCCCTGCATGGCTTGTGACCAGGTTATCTGAAGGAATGTCTTTTCCCAGTTGCATCTGCCAGTCCCATTTCAAGTGGGCAGACAAAGTATGTAACAAGACAGTCTTTCTGCATTTAAAAAGTTAGTATCTGTAAAAGATAAGGATTAATTCTCATTGTGTTTAGAATCTTGAATCTGTTGTTGGTCCTAAAACTCCACAGTTTTTGAGTCAAGTCATCAGCAATTTCAGTTTGTAAATATGCTCAGTGCATATATTTGACATTCAAATAAGTCTGCTTGATTGAAGACTTATACATGTCTTATACATAATTTTTCAACGTGTGAGTTATTTCTTAAAAAAAAAACAACCTTCAAGTCTCACATGTTTGGAAGCTTCAGAATTCTTGATAAGCTGTTGGCCTTTTGCTATTTAACTTTGCTACAGAATCAACGCTTGTCATTTCAGGCCAATTTTATTATAATTCAGTGGCACATTTCAAAGAGATATTTTAAAGTAAAATGTCTGGGAGTTCACACGTTTTCCTCTAAAACTGAATAATTTCACGTCCTACTGATTAGACACATTTCATTCTTGGATTATTACCTCTCTTTTATTCAATTTATCCATCCATCCTTCTATCCATCCATGGAATTTATATCTCATCTTTCTTCTATGAATTCAAGAAGATATACTCAGAGGACATCACCCTACATTTACTCCCAACAATACTGTAGTGTGAGGAATCTTCAGTTGAGTAAAGCTGGTTGATTCAAAGTTATCCACTGCATTCTGAAATCAAATAGAGACTTAAATTTGACCTTCCCCAGTCTAAGTATAATACCATACTTATGAAGTAGACTATTCTCAAATATGATCCTATGTGGAAATTTAAATATTCCTAAGAAATAGTCATTAGAGTTAGTTTTTTTAACGACCTACATCAAGTTTATACAATTCAACTACATTGAGTTGTAGTCAATGTACACTATTGAGTGTACACCAGGATGTACATTGTACACCAGGATGCCTAACACGATGACCATGGATGCACAATATTATTTTGGAGTTAACTTGCACCATTTGTATGAATAAATATTTGTGCCCATGTACAGCCACATCTTCTGAGATAGAAGCCGCTCCATAAAATGCTATATTATGCAAGCCAACCACTAACCTATAAAATATTACATGGAAAATAGTAACTATAGCTGAAAGTTTGGGACTCATCCTGCATTATATTGGTAGAACTACAGGTGCTGCTTCTGATGCTAGTCCAGAGTTCTATTGGAAAATCTGGATAACACTGGAAATAAACACAATAGGTTTTGTTTGCACATCATCCTTCTTCACTAATGTGGTCTGACACCATTGAGAAATTAATAATAAAAGCCATATTAAAAGACAGATTGAATACTTTGTATATTATTAAATACTGAGTCCAGTCCTTCAGATCGGGAGAGAGCTGTATGAATAATCCTCCAGCACAGGGGTGTTGAATGCAATTTCATTAAAAGCCACATCAGGGTTGTATTTGATTTTGGGGGTCTGGGGTGGGCGTGATGTCACTTGTGTTGGGGGGGCACCTGTGGTGGCCTGGGTGCTCTGCCAATGAAAACAGGCTCCTAAGCTCCATTTTCAGCTGCAATGGCCTTCTGCTACTCTCTGCCAGTGAAAATGGAAAATGGACAAAGGTGGCACTCGCAAGCTCCATTTTCAGCTGGCAGCGGGCTGGTCTCCTGCTGTCTAAACACCCTGTGGGCCAGATCCAGCCCCCGGCCTTGAGTTTGACACCCCTGTTCTCGCATAAGTAATATAGAAGGATACAACTAATGATCTTTCACAAGAATGGACATGGCTGCTGTGACCATTGCAACTTATTTTCTTTTACTTCTCCTTTCTCTGGATTCCTTGATGGAATGATGGTGATGCAGATATGATGAAAGAGAGCAGAATAAATGTTCACTTTTTCATTACTTTTAGGGACCTGCTCCCCAAGAAATTGATTTTTTTTTTTACCATATCATCATGAAGGTGCCATTTAGGCCATAAAATTCAATGTCAATGCCTTGCAGGAATTAAGAGCAAAGCTCCCAATAGACATCTCTCCAGTCAGTGCTTCAGTACCTATATTAAAGGGGAGCTCACTATAACTCAGGTTTTTTTTTTTCACTGTCAAACTGCTGTTAGTGTTAGGAATTTTCCCCCCTAACATTCAACAAAATCTGTCTCCTTCAACCTTAAATCAACTTGTCTGTGCTTTCTTTTCTGAAACTGTAAATAACAGTTTAATTTTCTATGTGACATTTTCAGGTATTGTATCACTTCTAGCCTCAAAAAAATAAAAGGATTCACCTCCCACCTTAGGCAATTTGGCACAGAATTTCCACAATGTAATCATGGGGCCTTTAAGTTCCATAAAAATAAGATGTGGCAAAAATATGGTCTACTTGAAGGGAATTATGGCCCACGAGCTACCTATCCCTATCCTAACCAAATATAAAACAGTTATTTTTATCCACAGATTCATTCTATGTAGTTTAAGGTTTCTTAGGCTACTTGGCCACTGTTGGCAGAGATATACTATGGCATTTACATGAAAACAGCCATCCAAGGGCAATAAATTAATCACATTTACAAAGCTGAAATAGTGCATTCATCAGCAGTAGTACAAGCAAGGGTAATTCCCTTCAAGTAGACCGTATCTTTGCCACATCTCCCTGTTCTCTCCCTACTCCCTTCTACTTTCTTTCATATGACTTCAACATAGTAGTTATCAGCTGGACTTCCTTGCTCTCCCACAGGGAAAGGTGTTCATTCACGATTTTAAAGAACAAGAGCTTTTTCATAACCTCAATTACCACAAGGTCACCCTGCAACTGAGTATTTGAGAATGCTGAAGTTTGCGCAGTTGGCAGCTGTGGCCCAGAAGCTGAGCCCAAGCTAGACTGTCACTCCTGTCTGTTGACTAATGACTGTCACTGGAGGGAATCTTGGCTGATAATTGGCTTTTTAAGGGGCCAGGGAAGGGATTTGTTGTGAACAAATAAAACTTGCGGTAAGGATTATACCTTAATTGGTAATGCATAAGGATTTTTTTTCCTCTCTCTCTTGCCTTTTTTCCCCCCACCCCGAAAAGAAAAAGCTGGAATAAAAAATAATCACAAAAAATCAAATCAAAGAATTTGCTTAGTAATCCTGCTTGCTGCACTTTTAGCAAGACTTAAAGCATTAAATCACCTGTTTGGCTAGGAATAAATACGTATTACCTTATTTTGCAATAAATATATTTATGCTCCATATTTGAGATCCATGCATAAGAATTGAAAATTACCGTAAAGCTGCTGGTAATTGATTGAGAGGCCTCTTCATTCTTCCCAGTTTTATTTATTCAAGAAGGGCTCCCAATAGGTCAAAAACATGTACATATTATACATATTCACAGTCAGGACACAAGATGGCCCATGTTAAAATTTTTCTCCTGCCTGTGAGTGGCAGAAGAGTTTTCTGGCACCCCTTCACACTGCCCTTACTACCAGGCCCTGTTGTTTCAGTAACAAGGCTTGTGAATGGGGTAATATCCCAATTTGTGGTGGAAGCAACATGTCCACAGTAGCCTAAAGTAGCCAATAGAAGCATCATACGGGGTCACATTCTTTGCACTGGTACATTATGATCCAACCGAGAGACTTCCTGGTGCTCTTTTACAAGAAATATGGGAAGCTACCCTATGTTAGCACACAATTGTAGTTGTTTTTTAATCTGGCTAATATCCACAGTTACTGACATCAATCTCTCTATAGTACAAATGTATAAGAACGTGAATGATGGGGATGGATGGATGAGCAAAGCTCATGTGCAGGGAGCTGGAACTACAATCCTGAAAAGGAAATAGGTAACTAAAATCAAGTTATTGTCTTTTCTTTGGTGTGAAAGAAGGCAGTAGATGGATATATTGTTTACGGCATATATGGTATAGTATCTCCAGAAGGAATCAGTGCCACATTCCCATGACACAGTAAAGTTCTCTAAATTTTATTTAAGAAATTCTTATGATAGAGGCAATTATATGATTTACAATATTTTATTTAACATTCCGATGTAGTCTATCGAAATGATATAATTTTAACCTTGCCTGGTTCAGGATTCTTCTGCATTCCTTCAATGAGAAGTTCAGTGATCACTGTAGTTGTGCATGCCAATAAACTATCTCCTATTCAGGGGTCCTTAGTGCTCTCTTAGTTGTTCTTTTGCAGACATTCCATTACCAAACCAGGTAATATCATCAGTGCACTGTACATTGTGCAATAATGATGTTACCTCATTTGAATATTAAAACATCTGCAAGAAAATGAGTCCAGGAAGCACCAAGGATCCTTCATTTCAATACCAGGCTGTTGGTATTGGCTTCATTTCAATACAGCTATTCTATCAGTATCTACAATTGCTTTGGTTCACTAGTAAAATCAGTCGTTCAAAGCAAAGCTTTTTCCCATCTCCTGTTACTGATTTTTTTTTTCTACAGGTAGAAATAATGCTAGTCATTTCATTCCTGCGCTTTGATGTCTCAATATGTGAGACATCAAAAGCTCAACTTGCTCTGAAGAATCTCCTTATTTAGTGAAAAATGTTGCTTTCCAAAGCAGGAAGATGAAGTGACAACTCCAGATCAAGAAGTATCCACCCCTAACAGCAATTATTGGACCAGGATGATTGTTTACAAAAGTATCTTCAGATGAAAGGAGCAGACACTTCATAATGAGTTACATCTTGGAATTTTTGCAATGGTTGACTTTTGTTTTTACTGTGGAATTACAGAATATACTATAGGCTCCTTAAGTGAAGCCTTCGTTCTACTTTTAAATTCATTGTTCCAAGTCCCTGCAAGGAGCTGAGTTCTACATAAGATATGCATTACAGTCCTGTAATTTTTTGCTATTGGCCATTCTGATTGAGGTTGATGGGTTTGTCTCAGAGGAAGTGATCCAGTTAAACTGAAAAAAAAATCCTTTTCCTCCTGTCAAGAACTATACTCAACTGTTCTAAATCAGATTTCTAAACTATACCCAGTGATTTAATTTAGGAGTTCCTACATTTCGTGGCTTAAAGCAAAATGTGTTGTAGTCACAACCATTTGGATTGTTTGTGATATCTTATAAACATGCCTGCTTTATGCATTATGCAGGCTCACTTTGATCTTCCCCTTGGAATCAGAAGCCTTGCTGACAATTACTTAAGTCTGACAGTATTTTGGAAGAAAGCCATTAAATGCAAGCTAGGGGAAAAATATAGGAGATTGGGAAAGGAAGCTATCATTGTTCAATAATTTATTCAAAAAGAAAAGAACCTTCAACTCAAGTAGTAGCTCAATTTTCTCAAATGCAGCTGTAAATCCTTTCTACTAGTGACAAATCCCCATACATGGCAAGATGATGAGTTGCTAAAAAGAACTTTTCAAACCACTTGGATCTCATCTAGTGGTGCCTTTTACTTTGTCCAGATATACAACATCAAAAGAATTCTTGTTACTTAATTATTCTATGATACGCCCTGTAAGCCTGTAATTTCAGAATAATCAACTTTTATTCCCATGCTTTATTGACAAAGCCTGCCAGTATACCTGCTTAATCTTAGTGATAGAATCAGATCTGTTAAATCAATCACCTTTCTTATTGGTAAAGGTAGGTAAAAAACCCATCATTACTTTCATTGAATTGGGATTCATTATTAGACACTGTGGAACCAGCTCTGAACTTGCTTCCAATTCAAGGGATTTTATGTGGGATCTCCTGATGTGACCATTAGACAGCCCAAGAACAGAGGTGTTATTCAGCAGGTTCTGACCTGTTCTGGAGAACCAGTAGCAGAAAATTTTAGTAGTTCAGAGAACCAGCAAATACCATTGGCCCCACCCCCATCTATTCTTTGCCTCTCAAGTCCCAGCTGATTGGCTGGGTCTTTTGTTGTTCTGCACAGGAGAACGGAGCTGGAAAGCAGGTTAGTGGGGAGGGAATAAGATTTTGCAATAACCTTCCCCCAGGAGATTTTACAGTATTCTTCCCCTGCCACACCCACCAAGCTACATCCACCAAACCAAGGCACACCCACCAAACCATGCCCACCAAGCCACACCCACAGAACCAGCAATAAAATTTTTTGAATTTCACCACTGCCCCAGAAGTGACTACTTCACCAGAGCTGGATCAAATTGGTTTTGTATTAGGGATTTAATTCTAGAGCCATTCAACTGAGCTTTCACAAGGTTTATCCCAAAGCACAGTGCAAAACTGTTTCCTGTCTTTGACAAGATAAAAATCATAATCATTTTCAGCTTGATCCTTCATCTGGTGTTCTTAAAGTTTATAAATAGGGGGGAAACAAATACTCAGAAAATGCTTTCATGGAGAAAAAAAAATCAGTTTCCTTGTAGCAACTTGATTGAATAGTGAGTTAGATTTCAAGGTGTCAAGTCTATGATACCAATCTCTGATCTGAACTGTAGCTAGAAATTTGGCCAAACTTTAGCTTAGTTAGGCCTATAGACATAAATTATGCCAATGAGATTCTGCAAATTTTTAAACCTCATTCAAATTGGTGGGAAAATGCTACTTTTTTTCCCCAGAAGAGAAGTTTGCTAAAGTACTTATATTGGTTTCTTGAATATATTTGAGGCCAAGGAGAGTCCATGTGTCTAGCCTACATTCTACAACTTATCCCCAGCAGTCAAAAGCCTCCCCAGTGTCTACATTTCAATTACACATCAAGGGAAAACTTCTGTAGGGACTTTTCGTTTGAGGCTTTCAGATCAGGAAACTAAAGAGACTGGAGTGATGGAGAGAGATCTAACAGAAAACAGCACTGAAATTCCATGTTACTTCACAATGATAAAATAACCTCCAAAGAAATTATTCTGAAAATAAAATAGAAAAACAGATGTTTATTGCTAGAGGAAGAGAACTCAGGATGTTGGAAGACAGAGTCAGAGCTGGGCCCTATACTCTTCAACAAATTTATCTTTAATAATGACATCTAAGTTCCAGATAATGCAGAATTGAGTGAGATACAAAATACTTTAGAAGACAGAAATAAAAGGCAAATAGATATAGGCTTACAATACCAGAATTAAATTTTATAGCTTTTTATATGCAAACAATCTTCACTTAGATAACAGTATAGAATGTGAAATGCTTGGCTTGGTAACAGTAATGTTTCTCCATGAACATTTCTGTTCAAAATAGCTTCAGACTGAATATGTCAAAAAAGGCTGCAAAAAAGGCAAATACAATTTTAAGGTTATTAAATAATAATAATAATAATAATAATAATAATAATAATAATAATAATAATAATAATAATAATAATAATAATAATGTACTAATAAACACAGGTATATGGATCTACTTTTTTATATGTTGATCCAGCCCCAGTGTAAATATCATGATAAATTCAGGGGAGGACACATTAAGAAGGATTAAGATAAACCAGGACAGATTAGGAAAAGTTTCTGGGCAACACTAGAACTATCTTACATCAGATTCCAGGTCAATAATGCATATTTTACCAAGGTTCTTGCAGTGACTAAAATCACACCCAATATTTTCACTGTGTGGCTGTTTGAATTATTTTAGTTGCTGCTTTTTAAATGTCCTGCCAAAACCTTTTGCAATTTCCTCCTGCAGAACAAAGCAAGAGAGTTCATTATCTACTTTTACTGGAACAATAAAAAGATGGTTTCAATAGATAAAATTCCTGATGGAATATATTTATATGGAAGAAGAGAGAGGAACCCACCCCACTTTACATTGTGGGGAGCTGTGTGGAGAGAGTTTCCTCCTTTAAATTCCTGGGAGTCTACCTCAGTGAAGATCTCACTTGGAAAATCAAAACAAGTGAGGTGCCCAGAAAGAGACTCCATTTCCTTAGGATCTTGCAAAAGAATAAAGTAGAACAATAACTGATGACCTCATTTTACTGGTCCACCATAGAAAGCATCCTCACATATTGCATTACGGTGTGGTATGCTGGCTTGACAGCCAGAGATAGAAAGACATTACGGAGGGTGGTGAGCACAGCACAAAACATTGTGGGCTGTTCCCTGATATCACCAGATGACATTGCTAGGGCTCGCTGCCTTAGAAGGTTGAGGAAAATTCTTAGGGACTACTCACATCCCAGTCAGCACTTTTTCACTCTCCTACCATTAGGTAGGAGATATAGAAGAGTAGCCAACCACACCAACAGGCTGAAGAACAGTTTCTATCTGTCAGCTGTCAGACTTTTGAACGGAAAATAATTCATGTCAACATAGTATGACAGACTTGTGGGGCTGGCGCATTGTGCAACAAGGCCGAGTAAATAGAGTAATAAGGTTGGGTCTGGGTTAGGGACTTCTGTCTTCACTGTGAGTTGTGTGTGGGGGGGGAGGGTATATGAAGAGAGGCTCAGCCAATCTCATTGTACTCATGTTGTACTCTGACAATAAAGGAAATAATAATAATAGCCATCTCTACATGCTCCAAGAATGCAGGGGAAAAGAAATACCTAGACATAGATAGGGTGTATTTAATTCAAAGTCAAAACAGTGATTCAGAGAAAATGTGACTATGGCTTGCCAAACCTGTCAGAAAATGAATGACAATCTAAGTCAAGGAGGCATCTGGAATATCATGCTCTCCAAGGAGAGATCCATACCCACTCTTTTGGCTTTCCAAAGAAGCCTGAAGACCTGACTCTGCCAGCTAGCTGGGGATCCCAAGAGGGGCATGTCATTTGGAGGTGGCAGACTAAGATAAAACCCCATTTCCTCCCAATATGTATTTTGCTACCTTCCCTCCCATCTTTGTTAATTTTACTCAGTTTTAGTGTTAATATTTATTGCTTTAATATTTTCAAACTTTTATTTTGTTTTTAATATTTTCTAAGCCATCCAGAGTCACTTCTATGTGAGATGGATGGCATATAATTTTAATTAATGAATAAATAAATCAATATGTCCAGGCCTATTCCAAACAACTGTTTGGACCTTTGTAGACTCAAACAGATTTTTCCCTTAGGGTTGGTGCAGCTTCCATAAAGAAATATCTTCTTTGCAGACATCCTGAAATGTGTACCATGTATAGTGCATCCATGTGATCTCCAAAGCACCTTTTTGGCTTCAGATTGAAAACACAGGATGTCTCCAGATCAGAAATAGTAATTTTTACACATGTAAAAAAGAAACAGGGCTATAGTCATAGCCGTCTTGCTTTAAAAAAAAATCACTCACCCTGTGGATGAGCCTGATTCAGTCAGAAATAATATTGTTGTGCTGTTAGTTGTTGAGTTGTTGCTCAATCAGAAAATATATGCCTGATTGGAATGGAAAAGAATAACTAGTGCTATTGATGATGACAGGCAGACAGATAAATCGGTAAGTCACTTTAGGTACACTCTCTTCCCATTTCTCAGCACTATTCCCCACAGCCATTTTGCCTTCAGCAGTAGAGACCAGGTTTCTGTAGAGGCATTTGCTAATGGTTGCCTTGCTTGCATTTTGGAAAAGTTAATTAAGTGTGACAGAAGCTCCTGGGATGAGGAGGAGGAGGAGGAGGAAGAGAAGGAGGAGGAGGAAGAGAAGGAGGAGAAAAAAGTCATCTTTATTGTGTAGACTAGAGACAGCAGAAGATCATACAGAACATTCACTTTCAGTAACTTGAGACAAATGTATGAAGGAACATTTTATACTAAAAATCACATGTTAAGTTTCATTATGTTAAGATGAAACTTCTAAAGTTCCATTATTCAGAAGAGATGCATTATTCAGAAGAGATGTCCTATATCTGAAATATATAGAAGAATTCCTGGCTCTGAACTGTATTCAATCCACCACTTAAATCCACCAGTGACTTAAAATGACTCAGACATTTTAAACAGATGACATTTTAGGTGGCTGAATACTTTTGTTTGCTGCTTTCAATTTAACTGTGCTTAACAGTATCCATGTGATTTTCAGCTAAGGATTTCATATTGCAATGATATTTAATTGTGTAGAGCAGTCTGGAATCTTTTAAACTGCAGGTGTAGAAGTTACATTCTTTAAACACAAAAAGAGAAGGAATGTATACTAATTTGTAATTTTGCAGTGTGTTCTACAAAGATTTAGAAAACTTTATTTCCTACACTAATAAAACCTAGGCTTCATATCAGATTATTTGGGGGTTTGGTAAAATCAACAGATCCAAAAGACTATCAGAATAAAACTACAATAATAATCAGTATGATAATGAGATACAGAGAATGTTATGTTTTTATAATCAAGGTTATGTTTAGATTTTAGTGATGCAGTAATATGGCAGCAAGTAGCAGTAAATTCAGAGAGGAGAGAATATTCCACGACTTTCTTGCAAGATGGAGGGGTTTTCTTTATATTTATATTTATTTATATTTTGTGTTTGGGGACTGCTCATCTCCCTCAAGGATATAATACAATATATTGACAAAATATAGTATAATATCCCTATCATATAATCATCTTATATAACCACACTTTAACATTATAACTGTTTATTTCTCAGGACTAACTTTTATTTTATTTTCCACCTCATTTGAGTTGTATTTTGTATTTTAAAAATTGCTCTGCTATAGCACTTGATTTCCATCACCATCATCTTTGAAACTGCCCCATGAATTTTGAAATAAAACCTATACTTCAAAAAAAAAGATAATTTCATTGTCCTATTAAACATTAGAGAGAGAGAGAGAGAGAAGAGAAGAAATAAGTTTGCAAACTGCATGATCCTCAAATCCATTCTGAAAGCAATTTTGCAGTTAAGCCTGTGCCAATAACCACAAAATAGTCAAGCTTGATTTCTGTAATATGAAGACATTGGCTGAGCCCAGTAAGTGAAATTCTGGCAATTATTTGAAAACCTCAATCATTTATCATCAACTGTCTCAAATTCAATTTTATAACTGATTTGTTGTTACTTGAGCATTTCTTTTCCCTCACATATGAAATCAGAAAGATTTCCCTACTGTTTTTTTTCTTGTCTGCTTTACCTTTTAAAATACTCAGATCAACAGAATACTAAAGTAGCTGTAAATGAAGGCATTCGAAATTCAGGCTTACCTGCTTACTTTTGTTTTTAGATTTGCTTGATTTGACTAATATGAATGAATATGAGCAAGGTGTTTGTCAGATTATATAGATGATAATTATTACCTTGGTATCTTAATTACAAATTTAACAAATTACTTAGCATATGTTATGTACCAAACATAGTACAAAAGGAATGAACCTGTTGGATACTTATTAAAGAGTGTTTATTAAAGTGAAGTTCATGGTCCACCAGTGATTTGCAGAGCTCCACCAGGTGGTCTTAACCACCTTTCCCATGTTCACAAGCTAGAACCAACTTCCTATGTCAACTCTACCTCGCTCCCTCCCATTGTCATAGGCTGGTGAAGAACATTGGCCATTTGTAATGGTATATGGCAGTGACCTTGGGAGACAAGAGGAAGAAGAGCTGTAGACTGGACAAATGGCATCAAACAGTCCATAGAAGGAGAGAAGATACTGGAAGCATTTCCCTAGTTTTATGGAGATAAAAGGGAGAAGAAATGAGAAATTCTATTTCTGTTAATGTAGCCTTGCAATAAAGATAAAAATAACATGAGCATTTAGACTTGTACACCACTCTATAATGCTTTACAGCACTCTCTGAGCAGTTTACAATGTCAGCATATTGCCCCCAATAATCCGAGTCCTCATTTTACTGATCTCAGAAGGCTCGAAGGCTGAGTGAAGGATCGAACTCCAGATAATGAGAAGAGTAAGCCTGCAACACTGCATTTTAACCACTGAGTCACCAGGGCATAAAGATATATTTGAATTTGTTGTACTTCTTCTCTGAGCTCTTTCCAAGGACTAACACCATCCTAGCTTCTGTCTCCCTTGCCCTGACCATTAGCAAAAGCTCACTTGTGTACCACCTTAATTCTTGCACCCTTTTGCAGACATTATATTTATCTGGCCAGAATTTGCTTCCTGCCTTAAACTTTGCCACCCCACACTTGACACTCAATGGACAAGAACTCAATTATGTTCAATGAATATGCTGATAGTCATGTGCTTCACACAAATGGATCAATAGTGGAAAAACAAACAACTTAAAGATACAATAGTAGCACCAGTAATATCATGCAGACTAAAATTCAGGAAATAATGTAGGTTTTTAATGGAGTTATGGTTAATGGGTTTGCTGTGCTAAGTGGAACTGTGATCTCATATGAATAAACCCAAAGAAAAGGTGAGAATAAAAATGGAAGTTGATTGCTTTGGATATTCAGTTAAAAACTGAAGTGATTCACTTAACAACCAAAGTGATTTATGTAACAATCATTGCCAAAAAAAACAAAAAATGAGTGTGACATATTTCACAACAGACTAGATTAGCAACACAACATCTGGTCCCAATTTTGTCATAAGTCAAGGACTACCTGTATACAGTATTCTTTTTTCTAATCCAGTGAGATTCCTTTCAAAGGCAATCCAAGGCAACTGATCCAAATCTACCAAAAGATTTGGCTGAGGTTAGGATAAGAACCTGGGCCTTTCCCATGTGAATCTAATTCTTTAACTGTTACAATTTTAATTTATAAAATCTTGTGAGACCTTTGAGTTGGGGGCTGAATACAGCAACTCTGCAGGCATAACAAAGACTTCATTCATTTTAATTTTAGAGTGGTTTTAAGATCAGATTTCATCCTAGGTTTCCTTAAGTCATGATAGAGCTATCACTTTAGTATTTTATGTTAACCTTGACTGTCCAAATAATATTATCTGATGTAATGAAATGCATATATCCTTCTCTGACAGTTCACTCTTCTTAAAATTATAAGCCTAAATAATTTATAAAAATTATATCAGAACAGAATTGTTTCCTTTAGGCCTCTCAGAATCGATTTTATTTTATTTTTTTATTAATGCTAATGAAACATTCTACTTTGTCAAGAAAGAAGATAGAGCAGATTTTGCTTGTTGGGGGCTGTTTTTTACTGTCTTACTGTTTTTACACTGAATTAAAAACATATTTGAAACATATTAAAAACATATTCCAGCTGGTTCTCTTCTTGAATTTCAGTTTTAACATACTTATTTTTGCTTTTTTTTTCCTTTACCATGTTCCTGCTACTATCAATAGTAATCAGAATTAGTTTAATGTTTGGCCATGACAAAAAAACAACAACCCTTAAACGCATAGAGAAGAAAAAGACAAGAAAGATCAATTGTTTTTTCAGCTAAAAGTCAAATCCATTATTTTGTAAAATAAAAGTGCTTGTGTTTAAATTGATTCAATTCCATTGACCTCAGTGAAGGAAACTGATTCAAGTTCATGCATGATTGCAAAGCTAACTAACACTTACCCCTTGATGATCTATAGACAGAATAATATGACAAAAACTAAGCCATATTTTTATCCATCACTGCATCTCCATTTCTCCTTCTCAGATAAAGGCAAAGTCTTGAATGACCTGTTTGTATTCAGATTGAAAACTGGAAAAGTTCCATGCAATAGCAATCCGTAGTTAATAGACAGTGGTAAATCTGTCACTGCCTGGCCTATTTGATGGTCATACCTTTCCAGTTATAAACATATTTTGTTCCATTTATTTCCTACAACGTGTTTTTTTTTAATCTGCAATTTGTTTTTAGTCCACTCAAACAGGACTTCAGTAGGCATTTTCTCTGAAAATATTGTATACTTTAACAGATCGATACTGGGGAGAAAAGTGTCATAACATAAAAAAAAAGATGCAGTTTGAGGCCCTGTCACACTGCCCAATGGATGCAAAACGGGCACAACGGACGAGCAAAATGTTCCATCCATTGTTATCCGCTCTCAAAAAGGGCAAAAATTTGCATAACCGGAGCGGAAAAGCGGATTAACACAACGGGTGGGAGGATGCAGGGCGGAGGAAAACGTGATAATGCGGAAATGGCAAGCCTAGCGAGCATGGAGCGGAACTGGAAGCGAAGTGCCACAAATCCGCAGGGGGGGGGCTTAAACGGGGTGGCCTTAGCAAAGCGGACGTGGAACGGATACAACGCGGCATGCAGAACGGCAAATTTTTGGCACCGGGGGGAAAAAATGAGCAAGATGCAACAGCGGCATGCACAGCGGACCTTAGCACAGCGGATGAAAAAGCCTAGAAGATGCCGAAGTGTAATTGCGCTGTGGGGGAATGCAATTGCGTCACGCCCCGCGGATATATAACGGACAGCAGCTCGGAAGCCAGGTCACCAATTCAGGGACAAGACCCTGCTTCCAGACACATCGACTGCCTTGCCTGTCCTGCCTCATTCTGCCTGCAAGCCTTGAGCTGCCAAGCCTCCCTGCCAGCAATTGCTGCCAGCCTTGCTGCCAGTCTTGCTGTCTGCCTGCCTGCCAGCCTTCCTGTCTGCCTGCCTGCCAGCCTTGCTGCCAGCCAAGTCTGCCTGCCAGCCTTGGTGCCTGCCTGCCTGCAAGCCCTTGGTTCATACCTGCCTGCCCAGCCTTGGTGCCTGCCTCCCTGCCAAACCTTCCTGCCAGCTTGGTGTGCCAGCCTTCCTGAACAGCCTTGGTGCCTGCCTGCCTGAAGCCTGCCAAGCCTTCCTGCAAGCCTTTGGTGCCTGCCTGCCTGCCAGCCTTGGTGCCTGCCTCCCTGCCAGCCTTCCTGCCAGCCTTGGTTCCTGCCAGGCCTCCTTGCAGCCAGCAACCCCCCACAACCATGCTGAAAAGCACAGCAAGCCTCAGCCATCTGCTCCCAGCACCTTGCAAGAGGGAAGGGCTTACCATCCCGCCCTGGCCTCAACTCTGGTTCTTCTGCTTGGGCTTCTGCAGCACGGTCTCGCTCTTCTAGAGGCTGGGGCTTCTGCTGCTTCTGCTTCTGGAGGAGCTGGATGACAAGCACTCCAGCCACCAGCCACCTCCACAGCACCTGCACCCTTCACCCCTGAGACTGAATGACCAAGAGGAGTACCAGAGACTCATTTTTGTCTTATAGCTTGTTGTAATAAAGTCTATCTTTGATTCACACCACTTGCTTCATTTCTTTTTTTAATAAAGTCTTGGTGGAAACTTTTAGAAATGGTTTAAGCCTTTGCATGCTTGTGGGATGGGTTAAGATAGCTGTGGGCGAGGCAGGGATACCTATGGATGGGCAGGGATACCTTTGGATGGGTAATAAGCTGTGGATAGATATAAACCTCCGTGCAAGCATAGTGGGGACTGTATGGTCCACCCTCCCCAGGTGCCACACCTAATGGCCCTTTATTATCAATAACAATAAATCAATCATCCACACAATGTCAACATAAACACAACCTTTATTAAATGCCCTGTTCATGTAGGGCCACTCAACATACATGGCCCAATCTCATCAGTGTGATGAATGAGACAGGCTGAAGGAAGCATCCAATTAAGCAATCTATCATCCTGTCTTGCCACTCCACCGCTCCAGCTGGGGAGTTGCACCAGTGTTTCAGGAGGTTGCCGCTGCTTCTTCCCTTCACATGAGCTCTGTTGGGGCCTGGCCACATCCTCAAGTGTCTAATCAGGTTTCGCCCTTGCCTCCATTCACCAGGCTCCATGTCCCCATTGCCTTGGGAGTCCATGAGCCTGTCTGCAAGACTGCGGTATAGGAGTCGTGCGCATGAGATTGTGCAGGATGCAGCAAGCTTCCAATGATCCTCCTCACGGTCTCTGAGCGATGCTGCATGGTGGTGAGAAGTACCTGGAACCTGTTGGCCAGGATGCCAAAGGTGTTCTCCACCAACCCGCCTTTCCCTAAGACAGCCTGTAGTAGTTGAAAATCCTCTCTTCATGGTGAGGAGTCTGGAAGTGTAGGGCTTCATGAGGTATGTTCTGAAGAGAAGGCGTCACCCCACGAGATGAAGTAGGGCACATCTTGCGTGTCGTTGGGCAGGGGTTGTGATCTGGGAAGCCACGATGAGGTTGCGTTCTCAGCTCCTCTTGAGGTGACTGGCGTTGTATATCTGGGCATCTGAAGATGAGCCATTGCCTGAAGCCATCGATGTACATGAACTTGTAAGTCAGCATCGGACCATGGCGAAGAGGACGATGCTGAAGAAGCCCTTGTAGTTGAAATAAGTGGGACCCCGACTTGGTGGTGCTTTGCAGGCCACGTGTCTTGCCATCTATGACTCCAACGGTGGGGGAAGTTCCACCTCTGAGACCACCAGCTCTGCAACTTTCTTCCATCCTTCTTCAGTGGAGGGGCACTGGAGAGCTCCTCCTTGTATTCTTCAATGATAGGCCTGCACCATTCTTGCTGACCACATGCTGAATGGTGTTGGGTGGCACCTCCAGCCGTACTGCATACTCTTTGTAGGTGGTCCCTGAGGCCCAGTGGTGCAGAGTGAGTGCCACCTTGAGCCCAGGTTCCAGGCTGGCCGGAAGTTGGTGTTTGTCTGGTCAACCTGGTGTCAGGCGCTGCACAAGTTCGTCAAACATGGCTGGAGGCATCCTCATGAAGGTCTGGAATGCGCCGAGTGTCTTCGCTCCTGAGCTCCACCATCAGCTTGTTGTACAGTCCGTCCTCTGCTCTTCTGGTGACCAGATCTTCGTACCCAGACGCTTCTTGGCCGTCCCTTTTTCTTTCCTATTAAGTCACAGAGCCTGTAGATGCTTCGCACTGTTGCAGAAGGATGGTGGCTGCCAAGCGATCCGTGACATCCACAGTGGACATGACTGGATGCTGTGGAAGAGGAAGAGGCAGAGATGAAGGCTGCAGAGGTCGCCACCGCAGGGCTGCTGTTCTTTAAAGTGAATCAGATGTGTTGCTCCCCTTTTATATAGGCGTATAGGTGTCCCTTTGCATCCTCTAGGCAATCCTCTAGGATCCTGTAGACATCCTTAAATATCCGAGATAGGTCCCCTCTGTGGACGTTTTTTCCGTTTTAAACGCTTTGTTTCCGCTAGGCATCCGTTCTTCATCCGTTCTGCGTCTGTTCCGCTTCCTCCCTGCCTCCGAGCGGATGCGGTTGCACGGATATGCACAGCAATGCCTAGCGATATAGCGGATGAATAACGGATGCATAATGGATGCGTAGCGGATGCGTAGCGGATGCAGAACGGACAAATGGATACATTTTCTGCGCAAAAGTTTTGGGCAGCTCAAAATTTTCTGAGCGGAATGAAACGATCAAAAAACGGAATGCTGACGGATAGAGAGGAAGCAAGAACGGAAGGCAGTGAGTACATCAACATATTTAACAAGATGGCAAGCTTTTTTGTCCGTTTTACATCCTCTTTGCATCCATTGGTGCAGTGTGACAGGGGCTTTAGATCATTTAGTAAAGGAGCTATCATCGATAAAACTTGCAAGTCTACAGCTTCCTTTCTACCCAGGGAATTGCAGGTCTCACCCTGTTCCGAGGTCTAGCAACACCCAATTCACCTTTGGTTTTCTGCAGCTTCTGAGATAGGTGCCCAACCCAATACAAGATAAGTTTTCTTAAAGAGCTAGCCTGTGCCAAAGGAGGTGTTATTCTTGGGAACTGTAAGGTATTCCCTTTTTAAAGAGAATCCACAAACAAAATGGAACCTCCTTTGAACAAAAAGGAGCCTGTGATAGGATCATGGGAATAGTACCTGTTGCAGAACAACAGCAGTTTGCATTCTCCAGATGGCCTGATCTCCCTTTGGTCACTGGGTGGGAAGGAAGCTGGAGGTTTGCAAACTGTAGCCAATTCTTGCACAGTACAGGTGCCCTGATTTCCTTGGGTAAATGTTCTGGCTGCAAGGATCTAGTTCTTTCCCCATAAGGGTAAATGACAATGGGTGCTGCAGCAGACATAAACTTGAAACCCAGTCATTTTTGGCTTTTTTGGGTGGGTGGTCTGTTGTAACTTCAGAATGTCATAAATTGAGGACTACCTGTATATTTACCCTAATAGAGACAGTAGCTATCAGCTACTTTGCCCATTAGGAGATTTTCAGATTTGGTCTCAGTATATTTCCTAGATAACTGTATATATCTGGCAGGTCTGAATTGGTATATTCATCGAAAATGTCTGACTTTCATCCAACAGTGCCCTGCCAATAAAATTGAACTGATAAAACAATTTATAGCAATTTAATGTTCACTTTCTTACTCACACTCTTTTCTTTTGATCTTGCCAGGTGGCTGGGAAGTACCAGCATCATCTGCATAATATAATAATCCCTTTGGCCCAAATTCTATGAATGTTCTTCGGGGTATTACAGACAATTACTGCTGAAGATCAGGGAATGGATATGCAGTTCAGAACACAGCCCAAGGAGATAAACAGCATGGATTCTGTGTTAACACTTTGTTGCATAACAAAGATCAAAGCTAGACATTTACCATTTTCAGTGTGTGTGTGTGAGTGTGTGTGTGTATCTCTGTATCTCTGTATTTATAAGTATATATAAAATCTTTTTTTTTTTAATATCCAAGACCAGCCCTTGGATAAACATTTTTACAGCTTCTGTTTTGGATGGAGAAAAACTGTGGGAAATGCACAAGAATTATTACAAGCATATAAGAAAAGGGAGTCTTAACTATGACATATTGCTCAATGAGGCCCTAATGTACAATATGCAAACTGCTTGGAAATTATGCAAAGATGAAAAGCATGATAAAAATGTAATAAACTAACCACTCTATGTAATTAATAAAATCAGCTATGCATCAAGAGTTGCACATTCCCTACATGGACAATTAAATGCCAAATCCAAAGCAGAATTACTTGATGCATTTAAAGCCTATGAAACAATTACTGTAATCATTTTTGATGCATACACTATGTAAAAGCATCTGTTTTAATCCCTTGACATTCTCTTGCCCAGATTTGTTGTCATAGACATCCAGGTATTCTCCCTGAGATATAAGGCCTCTGATATAAAAGTCATTTTCTTAATTATGAGATAGGAATGGTGGATGGCAAATGATAGTTCCTATAGAGAAAAATGTTGATGCAGCCTGGTTGGAATTCTCATATAAGATGACTAGGGATCAGTTTAGCAGAACATGGATTCATCTATCTGAAATCAGCTAAAGAGAAGACCTAAGGACATTCCAGTTGGAGAAGCAAGCAAAGACAGAGAGAGGAATTGCTAACTCTATTCATAATATTGCTGGTAGCCAATAGGATGAAAGGTACAAATAATTTCTGGGACAGTATCCCCAGTGGTCTGCACCTACTGAAACAAAGAATCATACTATCATATCATTCTAGAATGTTAATAGAACAGTATGAATGCAAAGACAGCAGCTCTGGGTGAAAATTATGATTATTTTTTGCTGTAAATAAGATTTTCAACCAACATTGGGATTTGTTAAAATATCAGTGCAGAAAGAGGACAGGCAAAGAGGTTGCTTTCTTACCAATGCTTGTTTCTGAAAGACTGGTAGAATTTTATTTTTTTAAAAAGTTAGTCCAAAGAAGAAAATACTTTCTGAGAAATTCACATCTTATCATATCCATCCTTCAAAGGAATGCAAACATCCTGCAATAGAAAAACTATTAAGTATTTAACTATAAAAAAACTAACTACTCCTGCTGATGCAGAGACTTAATTCTTCTCATAACTGCTTTTAGATAACCATGTATGGCCTCAATAGAGAATAAGTTAGTCTGTGACCGATGTGTAATGTAATATTTCTGCCATGAAGCAATCCATTGCTTGAGATTTGCCATGAAGGAATTCTATGTAATTGGGGTTACTCTGAATATGAATACAGTAAGACGATATGAAACAGCTGGATAATAAACCCAGCAGATTTTGGCTTGAGGGAGCAAGGTGAAAGGACCAGTTTAGAAGACTAGGCAAGTTAAGGTGGGTGAGGAAAAGGGTGAAGAAATGATGGCAGGTTTTGGGGTTTTAAAGCAAAAACAAAATCAGTCCAGGAGTCTCTGACTGTCTCTGTAAATTGGATGAAATAATAATTTACTCTATCATTATTTTACATATAATAGCAAATCTGTTTTATATTTTTGTTAACTTGGATTCATTAAATCAGAGACATATTTAAAAAAGGAGAAACTGTCCATATGTGGATCTTGATCAATAGATTGATTGATTGAATTCTTTATTGTCATTGTATGTATATACACAGTATACATACAATGAAATTCTCATAACACCGAGAGACCAGACTCAACATGCACACACATATGACAATCCCCAAACACCTCCCTACCTGCCAAAATTCCCCACCTCCTAAAAACACACAAGCATCCACACAATAGACTGAGTAATACTGTCCAGCAGCTCACTGATGGTGATCTTTAAGTTCATTGTTCAAAGTGCAATTGTTTAAGTTTAAAGTGCAATTATAGTTCTGGGATAAAAACTATTCAGAAAACATATGGTCCAAGTTTTAATTGTTCTGTATCTTCTGCCAGAAGACAACAATTCATAAAGATTGTAAGCAGGATGGGAAGAGTCTCCTCAAACAGCGAGATGTGAAGATGTCGTCCAGGGCTGATAGCTGGAGCCCAATGATATTCTGGGAAGTTTTAATGATTCTCTGTAGAGCTATTTTTTTGCTACAGAGTTGCTCCCATACATGAATGCAGTACGTCAGGACACTGTCAATGGTGATGCTGTAGTAGGACAAAAATAGATGCTTGAGATGGGTTTATCTTCCTGAGCATTCTCAGGAAGTACAGCCTCTTCTGTGCCTTCTTCACAAGCATGTTAGCATTCATACTCCATGAGAGGTATTCCAAGATATAAGTCCTCCAAGCTGTCCTCCAAGATATAAGTGCCCAGAAACTTAAAACTACCAACCCTCTTCACAATTTATGTATAATGATAAATGTACATTTGTCTTCCTCCTGAAGCTAATTATAATAATATCTGTCCAGAATTAAAGTTAGCAATTAGGCTTGTGAATTATTAGAGAGAACTATCATTTAACTCGTTCATTGTCAACACTTCTGAAATCGCATCTTCCTGAACAGAATTTTTCTTCTAAAGATGTACATAGGCAGTCCTCTGTTTTCATGAACATTATTTAGCTATTAATGGAACATGTAGTTATGTCCTGTTTCTGTTCCCCTTTATGACACTGGGGTCTTTAAAACTTAAGGATTTGTACAATTAATTATATAGAGGAAAATCAAAGCCTCAGTGCTACATATAAATGCATTCTCGTTAATTATACTGTCAGAAATACATGTTTCAATATGTTGAGAAATCAGATTTCTGGATTTAAGCATAGGTCTCTGTAGCCCAGGCCTGTCAAACTGGTGGCCCACTGGCCAGATGTGTCATGTGCAGGCCATATCCAACCCGTCTCTGCAAAGGCAAAAAACGTTGATACATCATTATATGTCACATGATGCGATCAAGTTTGACACCAATGCTGTAGCCCTGGAGTGTCAAACTCACATCATCACGGCAGCATTACATGACATATTGAGATGTTTTTCCCCTTCACTAAACTGGGTGTGAGCATGGCCAGTGTGTGACACATCCAGCCTGCAGGCCACCAATTTGACAGCCCTACTGTAGCCTCTCAGTCCCAGTATTGTATAAACTATTGCTTGATAGTTTATAGCATTATACATAACTTGTCTTTTATTATGTGCGGTGGGCAATGCCCAGATTTATTTAAAAGAGAAAGCAGAAATCTTCCATCATGCAAAATGATAGTAAATCTCACATGTTCATGCACTTAAAGAATTAAAAGAAAAACCTAAAAATATATAAACTGATTGTCTTTCCCCCTTTTCTGTGGGATGATAATGCCTCCCAAACAGGAGTATGTCATTAAAAAAACTACTCAAGATAGCAATCTGTTTGTCACATATGTGGCACATGCAATGTCCATAAAACAACTATGACCATCATGACTTTTTTGGCTATATACACACGATTACACCAAATTTAAGAAAGATGTTGAGACAGGAGCATTCAGAGAAGAAGGTCTTCATCAGAATTAGTGTTGCATTTTGCTGAGTTGATACAATACCTAAGGAAAAGGCAAGAAGTTCCTCCTTTTCATCATTCAGCATTGGAGACATGAAAGCCACTTGTCTTCCCAAGATTTTATCTGTCTGTCTATCTATCTATCTATCTATCTATCTATCTATCTATCTATCTATCTATCTATCTATCTATCTCTCTATTTATCATGAACTTGGGTGGTTTGACTAACTAGCTGGAAGTCAGGCTGAGAATTTATTTGCTTTTTTTGCTCAGTGCATTTAGTGGAGCTTATCCTTTGGTCACAGCAAATCCATTAGTAGCCTATTTTACAATTATTCTTTCTTCATTATCTGTAAGAGAATAAATGTTTCCATGTGAAATAAACAAATGACCTAGCCTTCTTCATCCCTCAATAATCTGCCTACTGTTTTTCTTTTCTCTCCGCCACCCCACTTTAAAATTGAAGTGGAGTAAAATTAAAAAATAATCTTGTAAAAATGCATTCATCGCTTTGTTTCTAATCTTTTGGACCAAACAATGGACTTTTTTTCTGCACCCAACAATATAATAAAATTTCAAAACAAATATTAAAACAACCTAAGGAGCACTGTAAAAGTAATCAATGATACAAGTTTTTATTTCTCAGCTCCTCAGTTCCTACCACAATGGCATCTCTGAGTTATGTAGTATTTCTGAAATGAAAATGTACACACTAGACCTGTTCATGCATTCAGCTAAATGCAAAGAGGACTTAAAACCAAATAAAGAATAAGACCACACACAAAGCCCATTCCTTTCTTATTCTCAGCCTCCATGCTTTCAGCTGGAGATCTGAAGGATAGGCATGTTCCCATTTGCTTAAATTCAAGTACAGCTCTCTGTTTCAGAGACCCTTAAAAAAGATTTCCAGTTCACATGAATTAACTTGCATCCATACACACTCTCCTCCATAGTCTCCAACAGCTGAAAACATGGAAGCTAGAAGGAGAAAAAGTAGGAAGGCTAAGCACACTGATTTTGAATGTTGTATGAACCGTCCAGATGTTCATCTACTGTTAGAATATTAACATACATTCTGACCCAATTTTCTCCTGCAAATAATCCTAATTTCCTATTTGTAGTTTTCTTTTGGGAGTGTCATATTTAATATTGGTATGAATTGTTAGCA
The DNA here is from genome assembly GCA_004320025.1 of Laticauda laticaudata. Lineage (NCBI taxonomy): Eukaryota > Metazoa > Chordata > Lepidosauria > Squamata > Elapidae > Laticauda > Laticauda laticaudata. The sequence goes on along the minus strand of BHFT01025368.1, from coordinate 15,198 downwards.
TTGCCATTTTTTGAATTTCCTTTCCAGAGTCTTTTATCAATGAAATTTCATAGTGACGAAGTGAATGCATTATCCTTCATCAATTCATGCAGACATCCACAGTAGCATCATAAATCTTGAGAACTTATTGTAAAAGAAAATGATATTTCCCCCCTAAGGTTGGAATAACTGAAATAACATAATTTCCTGCTTTCAGTATTGATGTAAGAACAGACAACTGAGGAATATATAGAGTTTAAGTCAGACGGTGAAGAAGCATTACTTTTTAAATTTTATTGGAATTTCAGCTCCACAAATTAGTGGTTATCTAGCTGCAATTTGAAGAAAGCTGGTCTAGGGTGTTCTAGTATTTTTTTTAATGTTGTGCAATATGACTGTTTGTGTAATCATTAATGTATGTACATTCTCTAGCACTAATTCTTATTATATATATTATCTTCTTTATCTGCAGAAAGTAGATAGAGGATATGCATCCTCTGATGAAATAGGCTTTTCATGCTGCCTAGGAAGTTTCTTAGGTTGAGTCTTCAGTGGTATTGTACTTAGGTACTAAAAGTTCCTTCACTGGTAAATTGGAAAACTCAGCAGGAAACTGCTTAGAGAAAATTCAGTTCCTACCATTGCTAGTATTCCTACATATATTCATTCTTGCCTAGAAGTGGGTACATGTCTATAAATGAACTGGAAGCCTACATTTTTAGAAATAGATGTTGATAATTGAAGAATACAGAGGAGGAAGTAGGAGTCTAATCTGAGATTTTGGTTGTTGTTTTTTTTAAATTCAGGAAAACGTGGCTGGTATCTCTCCACTTTTGGTTTACAAGAACCTGGTGACAATCCTTTAGTTTTTCATGAGGTATAGGAAGCTTACTTTAAGGGCACTGCAGAACAGAATCTTGAGTAACTCGAAAAATCTATTTTAAGGCAGTAAAGCAGTACAAAATGACAAGCAGTGTGGTCCCACTGAGATGAATTGTGAATCTAAATATCACAGTGCAAATGTTTATGGCTGAAAATTCAGATGAAATCCGAATGAAGAAAAGAACTAGATTACTTTTTGATATTAGAATAAAAGTCTCTGAAACCTCTTTTCCTAAAGCAGACAAGTAAAAAATCCATTGATTGGCTGTTCATCTTTCAGTGTTCCACCCAGTATAATGGTGACCTCAGAATTTTAATTCAAATACCAACATTTTCCATTCAAATGGTCTGGTGAAAAAGTTAAAAACCCACTTGAGTTATATGTCATTACCATTTTCCTTTCCTGCATAGCAAATATCTCTGCTATCAGCCCTGTGAGCAATGGAGTTCTGTTCCAGAGTTCATTGTGCCTTGAGAAACAGGCAGAAGAAGGAATTTGATCCATTTATAATTGCAAAGTGTTGATCGACATTTCACAGCCTAGCTTACATAAGAGACCTTTTTTTTTCCAGTTAAGTGTAAAGATTTTACTAATGAAAAAAGTTTTGCCTGGAGTCAAAGCAGTACCATTACCTTGTCAGAATAGTGGAATTCAACTCTTATGCATCAGCTATGCAGGGATGAAATGCCTGCAGGTTTTAGTCAAAACTGCAAGAGTGGAGGAAGTGTGATATGTAGTGTCTCAGGATACAGTGCCACACTACATTTATCCAATTAAATTTCCTTCTCGGCAGATGTGAGATGCGACATCAATATGAGTACTCTGCGTTTAATAACCAAAATTGGGACCAGCAACTTGGTCGTTAAACAAAGCAGTTACTGAGTGAAACCACAATTATGTTTATGAGGGTACTTCAGTTTCCCTTTGCTTTACAGACTCATAAAGGTGATTGCAAAATTCCTTTTTTATCACTATTATAATTGCAAATGGTCACTAAATGAAAACTGCCAGTATATCCATTTCTGAATATCCAGCATTTTGGGAAAGACAAGTGGACCTGCAACAGTTCTGAAAGAGATACCAGCTATAAGCAGAAATGCTGGGGCATCTGAGTTTCTTTCTCCCCCCCTCTCTTAATTTCTATCTTTTTCCAGTATATGCACATATATACACATATACATACTGTACATGTACAGATGTATACATATACAACTGTTGGAATATTTCAAAAATTTGGCTGGTATAGCTCTATCCAGCAGAGATATATTTATTTAATGCTACACTGAGCAGATGAAAAACACACAATACTAGCTTCTGGGGGGAAATCATGTATAAATGCAGGGTGCTTTAGAGAAACTTATTTCCATACATTGGAAAACAAGCTGTTCTTAAGTTATGATGAGTACATTAGCTCGACTCTTTTGCATATGCATATGCATATAAACAGTTCCTGCCTTCATCTTGTAGATATTTAGTCAACGGAAGAATTTGCATCAGATAAAAGTAGGAAAAACAAAAGAATCCTCTGCGTCTTAAAAAGAAATTGCAAACATAAGGATGAATATTTTAATCATTAGTAGCTTAAGTGAAGGATTAAAAATCTCATAAATTCAAAGGGCTGACACAATTAATCATGACATAATGTCTGTCCACAAATGTCAATCTTTTCTATCCATGTATTGTTTAGCCCAGTGTGTCCACACAAGCATTGTAAGCCTGGCAGTAGGAATCTGTACTTTACTCCTCTCATATTGTTGCTTCACTTTCTCTTTTTCTATTTATCTTCTGCATATCATTTGACAGTCATTGATGGGGATGAATGGCTGTAGTCTTAGCAGAAAGTGTACAGTAATGAAAACAATGAAATGGACTAAGAATATATGTCAGGCTCTGTAGACCAAAGGCTTTTACTTAATCTATCCAGTTATCATTTCCTATTGTTACATAAACAGAAGCCTACAGTTTGGAGAAGACAGAAGGGTCATCTTCATTATAAATAGGAGTTTTTGGTTTTGGGGGATTTTTTACTATTTAAAAAAATGGGTAATGAATACTTTCATCTAGGTGCATGATTATCAAGACAGGATGTTTATGTTTGAAATCTTAACTTGGATGTCCATTTTCTGAAATTTGAAATACTTTTTAATAAGTTTAATAAGCTTTTCCACTATCAGATGATCTGAGAGATCAGAACTTCTGATTTCTAAAAGTAAAAAGGCACTAATAGTTCTATTTTTTCTAGGTTTCCAGGAGAAACTATTCTTTTATATGTTAATCTGAGCAACGTCAGTTTTGCTAAACAAGGACTGCCATTTCACACAAGTTTCTAGCAGTGGATCAATCATTGTACATAAATAGATTGCAATCTCCCTCAGCCTCCAATAATATTTTGCCCCCATTTATTTTTTTTAAAGAGAATTGATGGGTGTTGTGATATCCAAACTATTTTCTTCCATTATACTAATGTCGAAAATAATCAGCATTTCTCTTTTGTAAAGGATTTGTCATTATCATAATGGAGTAATATAACATGATAATGTATCTGCTCTTGAACTTAGGAAAACTATTGGAGATCAATGTTTTTCAAATGTCATAGCTAATGGAGTGACATCCCAAGAAATAATGTTATAATGCAGTCTAAACAAGATAGCAATGATATATATGCCATTGCTCTAGCAAATGTCATATTTTTTGCTATTTGCAAACTGAATTAAAAATTCACTAGCACAGTTAAACATTATGTACTGAATCTAGATTTAACTCTCTTTCAATTCATTGAAATTATCTGATTTAATCTTATTGTGACAATCTGAAGTTAGTTCATTTCAGTAGCCTTAAATATGAATATGACCCATAACAGCATATCTAAATATGTTAATACAGGGGTCCCCAACCTCCAGTCTGCTGACTGGCACTGGTTTGCAGCCTGTCAGGAACTGGGCTGTGCAAGTGACAAAAGCTCTATTCGCACATGTGCAGGATCCAGGCAGACCATGAAACCACATGTTCCCCCCCCCCCCAATCTCTGGCAAAACTGTCCTCCATGGAACCAGTCCCTGGTACCTAAAAGGTTAGGTGGCGCTGTGTAAATAAACAGAATACTCAATGAAATCAAAATCCTCAATGAAAATAACTCATTAGGGGTTCTTTTCATTCTCCAGAAATTCATCTAGAGATGGTGTTTTATAATCATATTACAGCAGCAACTAAATTACTGCGACTTTCCTGATCTGAAAATGTAGTGAATTATATGGAAGAAAAAATGTTACTTGGAGACATATTTTTGACCAACATTTTTACTTCCTCCAAATGTCTACTAGAAAAGTATAAATATTTCATTTCATTTTTATTCCTTGAGGAGCCTGGATTCATTCATGTAGAAGTGTACAAGCTGGTGACTTCAGGAGTTTTAGATTGCAATTCAATATTTTGTCCATTGGTGCTACCTGGGATTGATGGAAGTTAAGTCAAAAACATTGAGAAGGCATCAATAGCCTATGGCCATAGTGGCATTTGTGCATGCATAATTCAGACATCATACTGATGTCCACGGGACTGCTCTTGTACTAGTTATTTTATGACTTAGCTGAATTGTCTTAACTATTTGTCTAATTTATAGTTTTTCTTTATATATTACTTCAGGGGAATTTGATCAAAATTGGGATAAAAAGTAAGAATTATAAAACAATACAGTTAAATACCACTTTTGACACATCAGATTTATGATTAGTATTGATTAAATCAGCATTATCAGTTATGTTGTACTTATTCTATTACATTCACTGTGTCTTATTAGCTATCAAGCAGTCAAATTGTACATCATAATCTATTCAGATTACATAGAAGCAACAGATTTTTGTAAACAGATCAGTAAAACAACAAAAAAGGTTTGCTTTGGGACTCTGACTAACTCCCCTTTATGACTTAAGGGCATGTTTAGTAATAAGGTTGGTTGTTGTTTATTTGCCTATAGCACCTCATGCTGCTATAAAGCCTGCCAAAATCAGTTAAATCAGATGATCTGTAACAAAACAACAGACATGAAATGTTCATAAAAAGTATAGAGTTTCGGTAATATGAATGCATATTTATTTATCAATCTATCTATTGATCTATCTCTTTTTATATCAATCAATCACCATAGTAGTTCTTCACCATATTTGGAGAAGAACTACAGTATTGCTTAGAATTACAAATAATATTTGGATACACATGGCTTATGCATATGCAATACTGGTTGGTCTTGGGGGGAAAGACAAGTTGGAACAGCTAATACTAGAAGAAATTAGATGAGTGAAAACAAGTGTAATGATTAGGCACACTAATTTTATTTCTTCCAAATCTATATTTTTATTATTGAATGTTGTAACAGTTAAACAGTTCCTAACCATAAATAATTGTATGTGAATTCCACCCTTAAAATTTCCTTCCTAAAGCCCCAACCAATGCTACATCTACTAAGTTGTTAACCTCCATTAGACTACAGAAACTTTTGATATACCACTAAAAATTAATTTAGTTGAGAGACTAAGAAAAGGCAGTAGAAGAGCAAAAGATCAATTAATCCAATGATACCTCTCCATCTATTGTTCCATCTTTTCTTAAGACAGAAAAAAGAGAATGCATGGTCCAAGTGGTTTGAAAAACCTGAATTGCCTTCTATAGTTAGGAGGAGTAGAAGGAAACACGCTGGAATTAGTATTGGCTGAATGGTAGTTCTTATTACTTGTCCATATTAAAGAAGGATATCTTCATAAATTTAAATACCATGTTTCCCCAAAAATAAGACCCTGTTTTATATTTTTTGCCACCAAATAAGGCATCAGGTCTTATTTTGGGGGGGGGTGTCATCCACTGACACACCTCACTTCCGTACATCACCCACTCCTCCTTTTCGCTGTCAGAGGCCTTCACGAACTTCTTCAGCTGGCAAGGCCAGCAGAACTTTCCTGAAAGCTTCTGCATCTGATAACAGAGCTCCAGATTGATCTAGAGCTCTGTTATCAGCTACAGAGGCCCGCACGAAAGGCCTTTAAGAAAACCACTGCATCCAATAACAGAGTTCCGGATCGATCTGGAGTTCAGCTATAGAGGCTGTGCAAGGCCTGGCTGCAACTGTCCAAAAGTAAGTCATAGGGCAGCTCCACCCTCTCACCCCCACCCTAGCTTAATTTTTACCAGTGCACCCTGGAGTGGGCAGGGTTTTAATTAAGGCTTATTTTGGGGGGAGGGCTTATATTGGGTGCATGTGTAAAAATCAAGGTGTGACTTACTTTTGGAGTAGGTCATATTTTTAAGGGAAACTGAGATATATTTTCAAATGACTAGATAAAGAATTTTCCAAATTCATGATTTGAAGTTTCAAGATATTTTTTTAAGAACCAATATAAGCTTAATTTGTTTTATTCTCCACTGCAGTCTTTCTCTTTCTCTTTCTTCCAATTATTTATCAACTGACCAATTTCCTACCCACCTATCATTCCCTCAATTCCCTTTTGAGTTTTAAATGTTATAGTCCAAAATTACTTCTTTCTTTTCATCTAAATATAAATCTAATTAGTTACATTCTTTTGATGATCACAAATGGAATCAATCACAAATTGTACATGAAGGATTCTCATGAATTCAAAATACTAATTAGATCACACTGCAAGTTCTAAACATAATAGTATGAAAATAATCAAGATTCACATGATTTACTAAATTATATATATATATTTATATCTTTTCTTTTAATTTTCCTCTATTAATTTAAATGGTGTGGGGGGTATTACACTAGTGTGTCTGCAAGCTGCTATGTATCTGATGGGTTTCATTAATTCAGTTCCCCAGAGTTTATTCTGATTATCTACAATGTTTAAATCCTGCACATGGAAACATATTTCAGCCATGGAAGTAATGACCCATGGAAGCCTTCATTATGATTGCTTTTATTTATTGTAATTAATCTATTTCTACAGCAAATACTTTACTGCTTCCAAATATATGACCCCAGAAGAAGCATATCTAATTAAATTATCCTTTTCTTTGGTGTGCTTTAAAACATTCTCTATTATATCATTTAACATCAGTAGAAGATTTCTCTTTCTCACAAAATAACTCCTAAATTGGTTTTAATATTTCCCAGAGCATGCCATGTTATTTAGAACATGTTAGAACATGTCTCAGAAAGTATATTTTGCTCTGTAATATCTTCCACTAAGTTTAAAAGGCTGTACATTCTTTCCTAAGATGGGATTGCACAACAAATCACACATATCTCAGTAGCTTTGATGGTTGGAACTGGGAAAATATTTTTTTTGATCCATTGAAGGTGATCTGTAAAGGAAAGTCAGAGATTTTTAGCAAGACCGAGAGCTTTATATACGAATGCATTTACTAAGAATCTCTGATTTTCATACACTTATACATACACAGCTCCTTAGTTGTATTTTTACACTGAAAACTTAGGTTGTATGTTCAATGATGGCTTCACCAAAAATAGCAATTTGGTGTACAAATATTAAGGTACCAAAGACCTGTGAATGGAAAGCCCAAGGAAGAAATAGATGTGTTTTTCTATGCTTCTCCAGCACTAACCACACAGTCAGGTAAGTTTGACGATCAGCTTTTGGGAAGACATTATTCCAGTTTCTTCATCACTGACAATTGGCACTATCTACTTTGTCTAGATAACGAAGTAATCATCTATGAGGACAGAGAAAGAGATTTTTGTGCACAGCATGCAGGGATCAAAGTTCAACACCTCAATAAAGTTTTTAAAAAGTGAGATAGCAAGCTCCTATGCTCAGTATCATGCATTGCTGTTTTCAGATATGCTTAAAAATTAAACTATTCACTGAACTACTGCTTTGCAATAAATGGCAATAAATTGCCAAACCAAACCAACATTTTTTAACAGATCAGATCTTCAATATTGCTGTCTGGATCAGTAAAAACCCAGTAAAGATCAGGAGTGTCAAACTCAAGACTCTAGATCTAGCTTACAGGGCTGCCCTGGAAACAGTGAAGGACTGGCCTGTGATGCATCTGCCGGTGAAAATGTAGCTCAGGATGGTGACCCTCTCAAGCTCCATTTCACTGGCAGAGGGTTGCAGGAGGCCATCGCAGCTGAAAACAGAGCTTGGGAGCCTGTTTTTGCTGACAGAGCACTGAATCCACCACAGGTGCCCCCAACATGAGTGATGTCAAGCTGGCCATGCCCACCCCAGCCCCTTGAGGTCAAACACAACCCTGATAAGTCCCTCAATTAAATTGAGTTTGACACCCTGGTAAAGACTATAAAAGTCACATTCTTGTTATGTCTTCTATTTAAAAAACAGGTATCCATCCCTATGTGATTATGAGTGACATAATTTCTTTGTATTTAGAACTGTATTGACAAACAATTGTTTGAATCAAGTAAAGACCAATTGTTTTGAGTCAAGTAAATGGCCTGCCAGCTACTTCTGTCAAATGGCTGGCTGTTTTTCCACTTCAGCAAAGCTTGTGGTAGAATATTTACAAAAGACCATTCCTCTTTATAAAACTAATTTTATTACAGTTTAGAAATACAAAATAAAAACCAGTACAAAGTCTAAAAAAAAAAAANAATAAAAACCAGTACAAAGTCTAAAAAAAAAAAAAATACAGAGAAAAACAAGATATATTAAGAAATCCTTTCATCTACACAAGTCAAACAATTTTGATAACTTATCTTCTCGGACATTTCAACAAAAGATCTCTTCTTCCTATATCTCATCTCTTTCTATAAACAAATTTTGTCACTCAGTCCTAATCAGTAAATGTCCTTGAAGAGGTATCAGAAATAATAACATATATATTTGCACCTTAATCAAATAAATCATTTCATATTCCTTTCATTTCTTTTTAACATAATAACATATCACTTTCTCTAAAATTGCAGCTAAAAAATCTCTTCCCATATTTTAACTCTTCACAAATCTTTAAAGACTCATCATTTGGACCAACTCAAAGGTTCATTTAGAGCTATCAAAAACAACTATCTTCATCACTTTGTATTTATTCTGCTTATTTGAAATCTTTAATTTCTTCAAATAATTTTCCCTATGTTGATTTTGTATCATTTTTTCTTTATCTCTTCTCAGAAATTCCTTTACAATTTTAATAGGTTTCTTTTATAAATCCTACATTAGGAAGCTATACAACTCAATCTTCTGATTTATTATTTCTCTGTCCCTTTTAATTAAATCAGCCAATTTGTTTTGTAAATCAAGTGCAACTTTTTTCTCAAACCATTGTTAATGCTAACCTTAACTTTAAAAAGCCCAAACTTTTTAATATTTTCAGATCCAAATTCAAATCAGCCTCAACCTCTGTTTTATCAGTGAAAACTTCTGATCTTCCAATTTTTAAAAAAATATCCTTGAATGCCTCCACAGCAGGGGTAGGACTGAAATTTTTTAACAATCGGTTCTGTGGACGTGGCTTAGTTGGTAGCCATGTGACTGGGTGGGTGTGGCCAACTTGATGTCACTCACGTAAAGGGGAGCTTCTCCTTGCCTGGCCTCTCATGACAGTGGGGATGCTGCAATGGTCATAAATGTAAAAAATGGTCATAAGTCACTTTTTTCAGTGTCATTGTAACTTTGAATGGTCACTAAATGAACTGTTGTAAGTCAAGGATTGCCTGTACAAAAATACAAAAAGCTTCTTTGCTTGCAAAAAGCTGCTTTAAATACCAATCATTAGATTAAAAATACCTTCAAGCTGGAGTTATAAATCAGGCAGGGTGCCAGAGCACCTTGAGGAATTAAAATAGTTAAAATGCATTGATAACTATCAGAAGCCTACAAGAGTAGGCTCATAAAGTGAAACCCTTTAGCAGAGAGGTCATTTAAACTCTCCAGAAAGAGCACACCCAGAAGAAAACAATCCTTAGATCCATTTGCATCACTTAGAGATACCAGCTGGTCTCACTTATCTCACAAAGTATCCTAAGGAAATCACCAGATTTAAGGAAAGGTCCATTGCCCCCTCTCCAAAAGGCAGTAAAAAAATCAGTGCCAAGCTTGCATCTTGCCTCTTGGATGTACACCCCCAAAAGACAGTGCTAGATACCACTATAGCAGTGAAGGAAGACCCCCTCCCCAGATAGAAAATGAAACCATGAGCAGGAAAAAATTCAAACACAATACAAATAATTAAATCACAACAGTAGCTGTTGCTTGTTAAACCAATTACCAGAACAAATAGACACAGGAACTAGCTAGATTTCTCAAACCAGTTTCTTTTCAGGAACAAGGATTAATCTTTTTCCTTCCAAACAAAGCTGAATAGGGAAAATTATCCCATCAATAACACAGGATTAAACATCACCAAGCACAGAATTAACCTTCACCAAAAACCAGTTTTAGACCAAAACTCAGAAAAGGTATGTAAACTCACATTTGAATGTCAATCTTTCTAGCAAGCTAAGAAGTATTTCCAGGGGAGTATTAAAAAGCTTAAAACAACCCTTCCCCTTTAAGAAGGTATCCAGAAAAAAACCCTCCTTTGGAGACAGTAAGTCTAAGCATACTGTCAAGAATGTAATAAGGGTAGAAAAAAACAAAAGGAGATTTCTTCTAAGGACTGGTTCTCAGAACTGCTTAGAAAGTTAATAAGGGGTTCTACAGAACCAGTCAGAACTGGTAGAATCCCACCCCTGCTCCACAGTCAAATAATATTGCTCCATTCTGTATTGTTGGATGTCTTCTCCTTTAATTATAGCTTTACTTATTTCTTGTTCCCTCTTATCAACTATCAAAATTCCTTCTTATTGTTTTTTATACACACATACAACGAATTTCCTAAAGTGGTTAAGAAAGGAGATGTCCAAATCTAGTCTTCTTTTGAAAGCATTGAATTGTAGCTTAGGCAAGATAACTTCCCTCCCCTCAACTCTCAGAATTTAAAAATCATTGGAGAACCCTGTTCTTGTAGTCTCCTCATGAGGAGCTATTGTATGGAACCCTTGTGGGTGATCCTGGGTCCTTTTCTTGCCCCAGAGTGGCAATCCCAGGAGCCATTCCATTCAGTGATTCCTCTTTATGTCATAGTCATCAGATCTTGTGCAGCCATCTCCAGTTTGCCATTGCTCTTGGAAGCCACATTACTGAAAGCAAAGTATATGATGGTGGGCACTTTCTAATAATAAGCAGTTTTAGTCAGACAGTCACTGCTAATCAGGAAAACCTCTTTCCAATCTGTCATCATATTTCACGCACAATCCAGAGCAGGGCCAACCCTGGTTCTAGATATCTGGAAAATTAATTTTCTCAGTGAAGTCTCTTTCCTTCATTGTACCTGCTCCTGGAATAGGTGGTGAAGGTTGGCCAAATGCCTGGCATGGAAAAATAAAGAAGACCCACTCAAAAATCTGACATTTTACAGGGTCCTTGGTCCTTGGTGCATAGCCATAGTAACATTTCAAAGTATACCAAAAATGTGCATGTGTATGTGTGTGAACAGGGTAACAAAGGGATCCAGGGAGGAAATGGGTGCATTTTTCTGGGCACAAAATATATGCAAGTCTACCAAAAGGCTTGTATACAGGCAGACAGCTAAATAAAGAATAGGGGGAAATAATGCAGGCTCCCTACAGCTGGATTATATTGGAATGTCATGCAAAAGAGAGGAGTCTGGAGATATGGTGGACAAGGGAACAATGAGAGGAAACAAACCACAGCAGCAGCAGCAGCAGCAGCAGCAGCAGCAGCAGCAGCAGCAGCAGGAGATCTAAACAGAAGAAAATAGTGAATAACTGAAAGCAGAGATAAAAGGTAAAGAGGGGACAGGGAATTCTACCTGTAGAGGTAAAAAGGAGGAGGAGAGAAGAAAGAATTGTGTTGAAAATATGATTGATAGGAGGAGGACAAATGCCTGAAGTGTTTGGGCCAAATACCTTTCTGATATGCCTAAGCTTTTCCCTCAATTTCTCTTCAGTCATTCCCACGAGCTTGGGCTACAAATGCAAGTGATAAAATAAAACAATATTGTTCAATTAATCAAATTTCATATCTCCTCAGGAGGAGTGGAAAGGAAGGTGGTTTAGCTGCCCACATGGCATTCTCTGATTTCAGAATATGAGAGAAAGGTCTTGCTTTCACTCCCACTGCCATCACAACCTGGTAAAGGAACCAAAACCACCAAATCAGGGAGTTTAGGAATTCAGAAACAGGAGATTCTCAAGGGAAGTGTTGGGCTTCCAGTGAATTAATATTTATAACTCCTATAAGTAGCTTATTATTTTTTAAATGATACTGTCCGATAGCATTTTACAATTGCAAATTTCAGTTGAATCAAATCCACAGTTGTCTCTCATTATTCCTGCAGTTAATTATATTGCTGATGTGAAATTAATATTTTTCAGGTTAAAACATGGTGGTTTTTCTCTGCTACTTCAACTAAATCTCACTTAATAGGAATGGGATATTCAGTCCAGATTTATAGCTGAAATTTTCACTTTAATTGCTGGGCAGTGTTTCAGCTGAACTCTCAGCCCTCCTACTGGGAAAATCATGGGAGAAAATAAATTACTCTATGAGCCTGTATATATCTCTTAGCCAGAGAATCAGTGAGTTATATTACTTTCTCTAATTGTTTTCAGAACTTCTTTATTTTGATTTTATATTTGATTTGACATGTTATAAGCATCATCCATTTTGACAATGAAAAATGCATTTCCTTCATTAATATCTGATTTCTTTTGGTTTAACAGACTGGGGCCTCCAGGGTATTGTTCCAGCTCATAAACATGCATAGGTTTTCATGCTGATTTCTGTAGCCACTCAGCAGTTTTAATAGTGAAAATTATGCCAGCCAAATTGTCTCCCATTTCCCAAAGGGGTTATTTGTCCCCTGCTAGTCACTAATAACAATGATATAGATAGATAGCCTCTTGTAAAAACACTGGAGCAATTCTCTCATGATTGAAGAAGGAAAATGTTTTTGGCAATTTTGGAGACTCTCTTCTCAAACATTCAATACGTGCTAATCAAGGACCAATTTAAGTACAGTAAACTGTGGTTCAAAAATTTCAGTTTTACATTTAGGCTCCTACAGATTCCGAAGATCTTGATCTAAGACTGAGCATGACTATTCCGATTTTTCTGGGAAGAGAAAGAATATGCCAATGAAAAAAGAGAAAAGCACATTCTCTGAGGGAATGGTGACCCAAAAAAAGTTGTTAGATTGTGTGGAGATGGACAGGCTAGAATTAAAAGAAAGAGGGGAAATGGAATATTATTTGGTCTGGGAAACATGGTATAAATAGTTAGAAAATAGAAGTAAAGATAAACTATACAGATAATTTAAGAGGTATATTAAACCATGACAATGTATATAGTTAAAGGAAGAAAAGGGAATGTAATTGATATGTATATATGAGTATTATTGATGCTGGAGGGCTGCAAAGACTGTAAAAGTGATATAAATGATGAAATATGTTTAATAAAAATGTTTTTTATTAAAAATTTTTTATTAAAATTAAAAAAAATTAAAAAAAAAGATTCCTTAGCAACTTTTCTCATTCCATGCCGAAAAGTCCATTGGACTTGCAATTCAAACATATCTGTCAACTGGAAATGAGGTAAGGTTCTCTACTGTAGTTGAGCCAAAAGTGGATTTAGATTAAATTGGTGATACATGTACAGTAGAATAATCAAGAAATTCAAGAAAATATCAGGGTGATTGTCACCATTTCTCTTCGCATTAATTCCTGAGGCTTGCCCAGTATTTAACCTAGAAATCTTTCTGATAACCATGACATTCTTCTGAACAAAAATTAAACAAAATGCCCTATTATACTTTTAGGATAGACAAGAAAAATGATTGGCCCACAGTGTAATTGATCTTACCTCCTGATTATAAGACTTAATATACAGCATCTTTCATGAGCGAAACGTAGTTTGTTTTAGCTCATAATTTATTATTTAAATTAATTGCTTGAGGCATCATTTGAGACACAAAAGACTAGTATGTTTAACAGTGTCAGTCTTGGTTATGAAAAATGCTGCTTACTTAACTATTATAATTATTCTGGACTGTAAGATGATGCTGACCACATTCTCTCTCTCTCTGTGTGTACATTTATCTTGAATTGTTTGAGGTAGTTCAACTCATAAACAAATATATAATTAGAGATAGCTAAAACTAATTATATTATAGGATTGTGTATCAAGTAAGTAGAACAGGAAAGGTTGTATCAGATTTTGACATCTGGTTCCTTGCTGTTTTGACAAGCAACTGCACAGTTTTAAGTGAATCATTTTTAACAATGTTGTAGATTTGTTTTGGAAAACCAAAAAACATGACTGATTTGTTTCAATGCAAGGAACAAGAATGAATTTGAAGTTTGGTCCATGGGTTCACAACTACATTTGCTATAAATAAGGAAATGCCCAGTTTGACTTTGTTCTCTTCTATGAACTCATTTGAACTTAAATTCCTAAATAATAATCTAAATAGACTTTATATTCTAGAAAAAATACAGAGAAGAGCAACAAAGATCATTAGGGGGCTGTAGGCTAAAACATATGAATAACAGTTTCAGGAATTGGGAATATCTAGTCTAATGAAGCGAAGGACTAAGAATTACATTATAGCAATCTTCCAATACTTAAAGGGGTGTCACAAAGAAGAACAGTGAACCTATTCTCCAAAGCCCTGAAAGCAGAATAAGAAGGAAAAATATTAAGGATAGTTTTCTGACAATGAGAACAATTAATTTCCCTCCAGAAGTTGTGGGTGCCCCATCACTGGACATTTTAAAGAAGAGATTGGACAGCCATTTTTCTGGAATGGTATAGGATTTCTTGCTTGAGCAATGGTTTGGACTAGAAGACCTCCAAGGTCCCTTCCAACTCTGTTATTCTGTTAAATATTTTTTTGGATTTATATTGTATCTGATAATGGATATAACCAGTGAAAAGAATTTATATAAGTGTAAGAAACAGCACACATTTTCCTCAGTTATTATTATAATCATGATTTATCACTTGTTGTGTGTATGTACACTGAGAGCTTATGTACCAGAGACAAATTCCTTGTATGTCCAATCACACTTCTAGAATTCTATTTCTAATGTTCATCACATGTACACAATTTAGTTTCAATTTCAGTGTTATAGTGTTCAAAACCATGAATTTTTGGCTTATTGTAAATCTTTCTAATAACTGCAAATATGAAAACTATCAATAGCCACATTCCCTGCCTTCAGTTCTTCTCTTTATTTTATATTACTCTTGACAAAATTCTACTATCTTAAGCCCCTGTCACACTGCACCAACGGATGCAAAGAGGATGTAAAATGGACAAAAAAGCTTGCCATCCGT
>BHFT01025367.1:9141-26452 GCA_004320025.1 Laticauda laticaudata | reverse complement strand
GTTCTGTTTATGCAAATTTTTGCCCCTTTTGAGAGCGGATAAGAATGGATGGAGCCACCCCTGGATTTTTGGCCGTCTGCTGTATCCTTTTACATACGTTTTGCATCCGTCGGGCGATGTGACCTAGCCTTAACACTAAGATTGGAGCTTGAATCAACTAAATACTTGATACAAAATAATTATCTGAATCATTAGAAGAGTGTAAAAAAGGACACTCCTGAGCCATTGTCTGCAAAAGTGAATCTAAAGTGATTGTAAAGTAGCAAAGAGTTCAGGGGATCTTCATTGAATAGATTTTATATTTTGAAAGTAGCATTCTTTCAATCTTGGTAGCATTCCCACTTAACATTCAAAGAGTGTTTCCTGTAAACTCTCCATTTTCCAAACTTGAATATAACTCTGTGCAACTCCAGATTTAACCAGTGAGAGAAATTTCTACTCAAGAGATACTCTCTCTTCTGCTGGAATAATCAGAACTAATGCTGTTTGAATAACTGAATTATAAATAATGCTTCTGGCCAGTTTGATATATAGCTAAATTTCAACTATAGTGCCATAGAGATTTCTACAAATAATGGCATAGACTGCTTTGAAATGGGCCTGGTTTAACACTGAAAAATCGCAGGGGTTAGAATAATGAGTAAAAGTAATAATATAGCAGTCTGATTGCTTGTGAAATTTGTGAACCCAGATCACACCCAAGGCGTTTAGCTTTAACAGTAAGATGAAGTCTCTTATCATGAAAAGAGAATGAAGCTTTTTAGCATAACATAACTGGGGTATTAAAATCACCCAGTTGCAAATCTGGTTTTGTTTTCAGATTGATAACCAATTCAACAAATTGGCTTATAATCAGGATTAAACCACCAATTGGAAATTTCAGTTTTGTGAACAGGGAACTCCAAATGAATCTAAGACCATTGTTAAAAGGACAGACATTTGCTGATGTTATTTTAAACGAAGACAAATTGTCTACCCTGAAATTTTGGTCCATAATTTGTAATAATTCATAATTTCCATTAGCAAAGAATCGCTATGTTAAACCTACCATCCAGATTTATCCACAAGTAAAACAGATTGTTAAGAACTTGGATTGAAACTGCTCTCTGAAAAAAAAGGGATATGGGACTGATCCTTACACTTAGGACTGTCACAGCATCCCCATGGTCACATGATCAAAATTTAGGCACTTGGCAACCAGCATGTACTTACAATGGTTGCAGCATCCTAGTATCCTGTGATTCCCATAGGTGACCTTCTAAGATGGCTTCTGACAGGCCACATCAATGGGGAAAGCCAGATTTGCTTAAGAACCAGTGCAATTAATTTAACAACTGCAATGATTTCCTTGACAATTGTGGCAAAAAAAGGTCATAAAATGAAGGGCGACTCACTTAACACTTGACCATTGCTTAGCAATGATTCCAACTGTGATGGCAAGTCAAGGACTACCCTGTGCTTGCCTAATTCTAGAATTTTCAAATGTAACTTTCCCCCATAAACCTTGCTTTCTCCCTATCCCAACGGGCACAGCTTATCTCTGTGGCTGAGCTTAATGTTTGTCCTTGCATTCCTTTCTTATCTGTTATGTGACCCTTTGCATCTCTGCAACAATAAAGCTCTATCTTTTTCCTTCTAAAATGGCATTGGGTTTTTTTCCTAAATAGGAGCATTTAACTCCAATAGACAATATATTCCAAGCTTTGTGAAAATAGCCAATATTTTATAAACATTATTAAAATTCATACTGCCTTGACACAGGGATGAGGAACAAGAATCTGGTTTCTGATAGTGAAAAGACAGGGCTATTTAGCATGTTAAGATTTCCAAAAAATGAGGATTTTTTTTAATATGTACCAAATGATCAGAAGAAACAGGGCAGTATTGCTACAGAATTACTTCTAAATAGAGAGGGGTAAATACAGAGAGTCCTCAACTTATGGCTACAACTAAGCCTTAGATTTCCATTGCTAAGCAAGACAGCTGTTGAGTTTTCCCCCATTTTATGACCTTTCTTGCACAGATGTTGTGAATTACCACAGTTTAGTAACATGGTTAAGTGATTCTGGCTTCCCCATTGCTTATTAGAAGGTCACAAAAAGGTAATCACAGAACTCCAGACCACTGCATCTATCATAAGTACATGCCAGTTGCCAAGCATCTGAATTTTGATCACGTGACCATGAGGATGCTGCAACAGTCGTGTGAAAAACGCTCATAATTTTTTTCAGTGCTATTTTTAACTTCGAAGAATCGCTAAGTGAATGGTTGTAAATTGAGGACTTCCTGGAAGGAGGTGTAAATAACATTACTGCAAAAACTTGGATGTCTGAGCATGAAAATACTTGGAAAGCACGACTTGCCAAGCAAATGTTAATTTTTACAATGCATGAACTGTAACTTTTCTTTCCTTGTGTGTTTGGGAATTTATTCCCTCCTCTGAACTCCATCAAATGTTGTTCATCTGTCTGCTTTCCTTACTTTCATTTCCCAACTAATCATTCCCTTCATCTCATTCCAGATCAGAGCATGTATTTTTGTGTCTCTGTTTAACAGCTGTTTGTGTGTGAGAGAATAGACGATATAAGTAAATGGGATCAATTAATTTTCTGATGATGTTATGCATTGAGTCCGATTTGTCAGTTCAATGGACCAAACCACTCCACATCTCCCGATCCTGCATTTCTTCGAGTTGTTTTATGCTCTGACTGGTGTCAGCTTTGAAGGGTGTCCAGCCATTGTGTTCTTTGGCAGCCTGGTTTCCTTTTACCACTAACTCTAACACAATTATTTTCTCCAGTGAATTCCTATGCATGACATGGCCAAAGAGAGACAGAGTTTTGTGATTTTGCCTTCTAGGGACATGTCTGGTCTTATGCACTGCAGTACTTGCTTCTTAGTCACCTTTACTGTCCAAGGAAGTTACTTTTCTAAAATGAATATTTTATAACACAATTTTATTTAACTATTAATTCAACTGATATTTATATTTTCTCGTACTGAGATCTTTTTTAAGGACTACAATTATAAGGAAAAATCCTAATGTGCATATTTCAGCTCATGGCCAGAATATTTTCAGGCTGAACTTTCCATATTATTTCTATAGCAATCCTTTTGTTTGTTTGTTTCAAGCATTAGTCTGAAATGGTCTGGATTGAACTTTTGATACTTTTGGCTCATCTCAAATCTTAAATTACACCCTGATACTTTCTAGGATGAGAAATCACGGATAGCCCACTGTCAATTAAAACAATTATTTTATTATTAATAATGTTGAAGGTACAACGCTAATATCTTGCATTAAGCTGTGGGTTAACTGTCAATACAGTCATATTCAAAGCTCCACCTTTTAGACTTTTGCATTCATGCACGTGCATACGTACGTACGACACCTTCAGAAGGTAAAGCAAATTAAATTCAAGAGGTCTGTCAAATTCTCAATTCCCAGATGGCTAACAATTTATATGAGAGCCATCAAAACATCGCTTTGTTTTGATTCTGGTTGGCCAAGTACTAATTTGAGACTGGAATGAACTGAAAGATTCCAGGAGCAATATTTTCTGACATTCAAGAATTTTCACATTCAGTACAGCACTGGTGATATTACCTAGTTGGACAATGAAATATCTGCAAACAAACAACCAAGCTCAGAAAGCAGCAAGGTCTTCACATTCAAAATATGATCATTACTTCCATTTCTGAACTCCTTCAACTATTCAGGAAAGCTCCCTCTGGGTGCACTCTTATTTAACTCACACTTAATCCATGATGGCTCAGCGGTTACAGACACTGAGCTTGTCAGCTGGAAAGCTCACAGCCTGAATTCGAGACCTGAGTGCTGCAAGAAGGGGGAAGCTCCCGTTTCTTGCCCCAGCTCCTGCCCACCTAGCAGTTCGAAAGCATGTAAAAGCAAGTAGATAAATAGGTACCACTTCAGGGGGAAGGTAACAGGGTTCTGTGCGCCACTGGTGTATAGCCATGCTGGCTACATGACCATGGACAATGTCTTTGGACAATGTAGGCTTCCTTGGCCAAGAAATGGAGATGAGCACCATGCCCTAGAGGAGGACACGACTGAAAAGGAAAACCTTTACCTTTTAATCTAATCCTTGGCTACCAAGCAAGTTTTCTTTTCGTGTAACAATTGCCTGGAAAAGGCAGGGGTTTTTTAACGTTCAGGCGTCTGCAGCATATGCTGCAGAAGCTCAGAAAGGCCACTACCAGCTCTCCCAGAAACAAGAAAAGTGGACTGGTCTTGCTCAACTCAGCATCTTCTACCCTGCAGATGTCTTTTTTTTTTTTTTAACATATAAAGTACTCCGAATTTCATGCATAATTTGAAAGAGAAATCTAATTGTAAACATTGAGAACTGGTTAAGGATATGTGTTTTTCCCCCTTCAATTGTTTCATTTGGATTTTTTAAAAATCCAGAACAAAACCTTGGAGGCTAAAATGAAGGCAGCTGAGGTTCCATTATCAAAAGGCTGTATTATTTTTATTAGGGGTTGTTGTTTTTTTGGTCAAAGGAGCAGGGAAGAGAATTACGTACACACAGAGGCACATAATATCTTCCACTTTATTATTTTGCATGCTGTTTAACCACGTATTTGCTGTTATCTTTTTCTGTTTGTATTTTAACATTTTACCCAAATACTAATACAAAGCAAGACAGGCTTTCTTTCAAAGATAGATAGCCTTTCACTGATGCTATTGGGCATATTGGGATTCAAGTTTCCATGATGTACAACCATTGGTCAAGTTATAAGGGAATCATACAAGCCAGGGGTGTCAAACTCAAGGCCTGGGGACTGGATCCGGCCCAATGGGTGCTTAGATCTGGCCCGGGAGGCCACCCTGGAAACAGTGAAAATCTGGCCTGCAGTGCCTCTGCCAGTGAAAATAGAGCTCAGGAGAGACACACACAGCTCTCCTGAGCTCTGATTGTGGCCAAGACGGCCTCCTGCAGCCCTCTGCCAGCAAAAATAGAGCTCGGGGCGCTCCATTTTCACTAGCACAGGGCTGCAGGAGGCCATCCCAGCTGAAAACAAAGCTTGGGAACCCATTTTCACTGATAGAGCACTCAGGCCACAGGCACCCCCAGCACGAGTGATTTCAATCTGGCCATGCCCATCCTGGCCACATCCACCCCCAGCCCCCTGAGGTCAAACTTACCCCCGATGCAGCCCTCAATTAAACCGAGTTTGACACCCCTGGTATAAGCTGTCCCCTTAACAAACATAAGTGAGCAATAGATTAGCAAAGATTATTTGAGAGGGACACAGATCCTGTAGCTAGCAAATCATGGCACAGTCAAACCAATCTACCTGGATTCTGAATGTGCAAACAGCTTTTGGCTTTTGAATAGTGGGAGAGAAGGGGAGAGAAATAATGCCTTTGAACAGTGGCAGAGAAGGTCGGAGGTCAGTTTCATACTGAAAATGTGCTCCTGTGCCTATTTTGGCTCAGTGGTAATGTCAATGGGCATTCATCTATACTGAAGAAAGCCCAGGACAGGAGATTATATTTGTGGTGAAGTACTGGAAGACATTCAAATTCCACTGAAAGTGACTATTTCTGACCCCTGTTTTTCTTTTTGAATTTGAAGTTTCCCTGACTAGGCAAATGCCATAAGCTATTTGTTTCACCATCCAGATGCCCAACACTCAACTTATCTCTGAGGGAGTCTGCATCTGAGGTTACATAGCTGAAATGTCACAGGCCAAAATCTATGAGCTGGGAGAGATTGTGCACTAGCCCTTCTGATGCGATCACAAATGCATTTCGACTCCTAAGACACACCGTCAAATGATACCACCGGAAAGCAATTCCTTTGGTAGCTAAATCAATATCATGATTGACTCAATACTTTTTCTGTCGGAGCCCACCTCTGCCACTTGGTTGCAGCCACAAGTCAACAATAAAGCTTCAGCAATCCTTGATGGCTTTGAACAATCAGCTTGGAGAGAATGATTTCCTTAGCTTCCTTGGTTTATAGCATTCTCAACTATGCACTAGAGTTTCCTCCTATCTTGCATCCACTCGACCTGCCTGTAAAAACAGGCTGTCGAGAAATAATTTCCACCATTTATACAAGCAATGTTTAAGCATGTTTGTAACCCCTTCCAAGGGAGATCCCCTCCCTCTACAGTGCACAGAAAACGGCTACCTTTCCCACATTTGACCAGCTTTGCCCAGTGCCAATGCAATCCTATATGGCCCGTTGCCAAACACTAAACTAAGCTTAACAGGTGTTCTTCCCCCAGATTTAACTGCAACCCAATATGTCAGAAACAAAGTTGCAGATTACAGAAAAGGACAAGGTCTTTGCTTTAAACCTTAACAAAGGTTTGCCTTCTCCAAATCTTTCCTAGTGTAACATCACCTTGATAGGCTTAAAAGCCCAACATTAAACACTAGGTGTGAAAACCCTTCCCTTCTGCGATGCTTTGCTTCTCCTGGCTGGGGACTGCATTGCTTAGTAGGCAGACCACTGCTGCTGGCTCACTTTCCCATAGAGAAGCTGAGCTGGAAAAACTCTCTCTACACAATTCAAGGGCTAAGCGTAGCAAAGGAAGATGGGGATCAGCGCCATTTTGTTATTCCCAGTCCGTGGGTGGACGGAGGATTAGTGGGGCTGCATTCTTGCGCCCAGCCCGGATTCCTGGGTAGAAGAAAGGCCAAAGTTTCTCAGTGAAGATGTCGGTGAAAGTATACATATGGGAACGGTCCGTCACATTGTAGAAGGAGAGCTTGCCTGCCTCGTAGTCCAGGAAGACGCCTACTCGCTTAGGCTTGACAGCAATATGCAGCGGAGTGAACGGGGTTGTGGTAGCTGCGTATTTGTCTCCATTGAATAGCCGTACCCGCCAATAGCCAGTATCCGGGAGAGAAGTTGTCTCCCCCTTACGGCTTACTGAGTTCTTACAAACCCCCAGGGCCCAGTGAGTCTTTTCCCCCACCTCTACCTCCCAGTAGTGACGGCCTGAAGTAAAACCTACTGTGGCCAGCACACAAGGATAGATGGCAAAACGTTTTGGGCTATCGGGCAGATCTCGCAAGCGCTGCTCCACAAACTTGACGCTCTTGCGGTCCTCAGAGATCACTAAGTTGGGGTGAGCTGTTTCCAGGTCGAGGGTCAAATCTCCTGCAGGGGAAACAAAGAACATATATTCGTCTCTGCCATTTCTCTCATGATTGGACTATTACAGTCTGTCCATTCAGCTCGTTTTATTCCCCCAGCCGATTTGGATTGTAGTCATTACGAGTCTTTTAAGATCTGGTTTTTGCTATCAATTCCCCAGCCTTCCCCCATAGCAACGTTCAAGCAGGTTCTTTTATACAATGAAATGAGGCTGCAAATAATAAAAAAAAAGCAGCATCCACAACCGACACATGTGCACTTCAATCTCTAAGTTGGCTTGGACTTCCATGGAGTCGTCTTAGTTCTCCATAGTCCAGGGCTCTCCAACTTTGACTTGTGGATTTCAACTCCCAGAATTCCCCAGCTAGCATGGCTGGCTGAAGAATTCTGGGAGTTGAAGTCCACAAATCATAAAGCTGCCAAGGTTGGAGATTCCTACCAGTATGGTCCTCATCTAGAAGCCATTTATTTCACTTTACAGAACTCAATGAAATGGAGAGCTATTACTTTATGACTGCCGGTTTGACAGTGAGAACAATGGAACAGCTTGCCCTTGGAAGTTGTGGGAGCGCCATCACCTGAGTGAGACCTTCAAGAAGAGATTGGACTGCCATTTGTCAGAAATGGTGTAGGGTCTCCTGCTTGGGTGGAGTAGATGACCTATAAGGTCCCTTCCATCTCTGATTATCTGTTATTTGCCATGCTGCCTTCAACCCCTGGAAGCAGGAAAAATACCTTGCAACCTTCAGAAGCATAAAAGACTCAAAACACATATTTAAAACATTTTCTTGGTGCAGCAGGCAAATCAAAGTGAGGACACAAGAGGATCTTCCTTTGGTGAGGTATGCCCGAGACAAAAAAAACAAAACCCTTTCAACTGTATGCCTTACTTTAGGAATGTTGGAAGACAACTGCAACACACAGACAGGGTGGGGTGCAATCAAGCACACATATTAATTTATATACTCCTGTCCCAACCCCAAAAGATTCCTTACTTTTTGAATTTTAATTGAAAATACACTAGAAGGCAGCGTATCTTTTAAAGTACCAATCAAATATATTCTTCCAAGCGAATCCCAGTTACCCAGCTAGCAGATATTTTGTTCACTGCTTAGCAGATATATTGTTTTCTATGCTGTTTCCAAGTAGAATACACTACAACAGCCCAAGGAAGGGCAATATGTGACTTGTGCTGTTTGTGAGATTACAAATCTAAAGTGTCCAACTTTTAACTTAAGTATCAATGGACACCAAAATTCTAAACTCTGCCAATTGTTTTTAAAATCAGGCATGACTTTTAAAAAACTTTTTCATTCAAAAATTAAACAATAACAATCTAGGATGGTTCTATATTTTCAAGTAAATTGCTTGAAAATGTTTTTCTTAAATTATACTTCCCACGCCGCCAAGACTTTGCTGCTAGTCTGGATGCCTTTGTTCCCATGGGTGCCCCATTACCTAGGAGAAAATGAACTGTGGTCTGATTCAGCAAGATAAAAACTGATTATTTACCCGTACCTTTAGTTCTCTGAGTGGCCCTCTGTGAATTCAGAAATATAATTATAGCAGCCATACAGACATTGTTTGGACTACCTAGGATTTTAGGCAAAAACATATCCTTATACCAATAGGTATTTTTAGATACAAATGTCACCTGTCTCATCAATTTAACATAACCTAATGAAACCAACCAATATCACTGGCACCAGAACAGAATGCACTGTAGCACTAAAAGATAAACCACTCCAATAAATAATTATGGGTAAGAAGCCAACACTTCATCTGTAGGTTGATTCACAAACATAGTGATTTATAAACCTTGTTCTTGATGTGGAAGTACTTAGAAAGGCTGAGGAGAGGAAAAGAGGAGTCTTTTCCGGAGCAATACATAGTGTCTCATAAACACTGAGAACTGAAAGCGATTTGGCATTAAGGCTAGTAGAAGTGGCAGATTTAAGAAAAACAGCAGAACGTAACACTATCTTGATAAACTGACTTCACGCTCAGTTGCTTTGCTATGACAGAGCAAAGCTTCAGAATTTCAAGAATGCATTTCCATAGCAGTGGGTCTTTCCTTCCTTCCTTCCTCCCTCCCTTTCCTGCTAAGTGATACAATACAAGGAAGATAAAATCACCTCCAGATTTAGGGTGTAGCATGAATTGATCAGTGTTCCAGGGAAACAAACTCCAACACCAAAACACTGAGACAAATGTTTTTTCAAAGTTCCATTTTATTAGAGTTGTCATCCTGGCCCATCTGGAAAACCCGAATCTGAGAATTCCAGGTATTCCTCCAATAACTAAAAAACACAAAATCCATCCCCTGCACCCATCACATGGCCCAATCACCATCCGTTCCAACTTGAGACCTCCCTTAAACCACTCCTCATCCAGGTGCAGGAATAACATGACCTTGACTATAAAGGTCATGGAGCTGGAGTGGCCCTAGCCGGATGGTTTCGTCGGGGCTAAGCCACCCCGTAGAGGTGGTGAAAAGGGAGGAGACTGCCAGCAGAGTTGAGGAGAGCTGCATCTCTCCTCCTCATCTGGCCATTACTCCCTTTCCCGAAGGCGGTTGCAACACGTGGTCAGAAATGGCAACCTCAAAGAAGAACTTGACCGGAAAAGAATGTCCAGGAGGAAGATAAGAGAAAGTTTTGCTTGACCGGGTTAAACTGCAAAAGCAACAACTAAGGTACCCTGGAATTTAAACTAAAAAAAAAAAAGTAAATGTTCCAAAGAAGATTTTGAAGCAGTTAAGAGGAGAGAGAAAAGAGAAAGCGATTCATTTTTTTTCTTCTCTCCCTTTCCCTATACTGATAGCTAAGAGATTTAAATGAGAAATTGGAAACAAAAAATCCACTTTGACATCATAGGCGTTTAAGCTGAAAAATAAAATGTCAAGGGATAATGAAGATTTCTGGATACTTTACAAAGCTTTCAAAAGCAGGAAAGGGAGAGAAAGAAATAAAGGGGCAGGATTCGGAAAAAAGGGAGGAAACTACCTGGATTAAAAGGAATTTACAGTAAACCTCAACAAGGCTCTAAAAGATACATTTTAACTGAAACTTGGCAACAAAATAGTAGAACCCCAGGAGAGAAAAGTGGAAAAAAATGAAGCATGAAGAAACAGCTTGGGAGTATTTGGATTATTTGTTGATCTCTGGATTTTGGTTATTGCATTTGAAATGATAAAATCAATCGGTGGTTGGTTTTAAAAGTGTTTAAAATGCACTACTCCTAATGAACTGAAAATGGAACTTTAAAAGTACAAAGATGCACAAGAAGGGAGAGGTTCTTTTGGGCTTCATATTTCAATTCTTAGAAATGGAGATCTGGAACTATGAAGAAACAATAAGAAATGCCTGCAGAACAAGAAAACTGGGACAAAAGAAGAAGCCAACCTCTTCAATGAACAAGTAATTTTATGTGGGGAAAAAAAAGGAAAGTGGGGAAAGGAATGAAAAGTTTAAGATTTAAAAAACAATCCAAGAAAAGAAAGAATAGTTTGAAAAATAGTAATATTAGAAATCGCAACAGAGAGGGAATACAGAAGAAGAGAATTAGAAGTAGAGAGACAAGGGGGTAAAAAGGGAAGGGAGAAGAAGGGAGGGAAGAAGGAAGGGAAAAGAAGTTATAACGGAAGAAACAAGATAATGGAGAAAACAGGCCCTATTGTAGAGATAAATGGCTGAAAATATAATTGAAAAAGGTGATTCTGCAAACGTACCATAAAATAGTATTGGTTATATTTAGAAATAATTTTAGAAAATATGAAACAATGTATGATAATGAGATAATAGTATTATCATGAAAGGTATAATATGAAAAAAGAATAGAGTTAATTGAATCTAGGAAATGGTAACATTTGTAATAATTAATGAATTTATAAATTGAATAGAGGAATGGAAATTAGGAAGTAAGAACATTAATAATTAAATCTTATAAAATTAAAAAAGAAATAGGAAAAAAAAATAAAAAGCCCCCCCTTAATAAGCAGTTCCCAAGGAGTATGATGTATTTAAATTGAAAATAAATGGATAAAATGTTAAAACTTTAATGAATAATGATAGGAATGAATTGACATGACTGTTTTAATTACATATATTTATAATCACTTTTTAAGAATATAGGTGTCTATTTTACAGGGAATGTACCAAAGCAGAATTCGATGGAAGTATGATGTATTATATATTGAAGTGTATAACCTCGAGGTAATATTGAAGATTAAATAAGAGTTGAATGGATACAAATTTTAAAGATATAAAGGTGCATACTCCAATCAAGTAACTACAGGAGAAAAATTTGTTTAATGAGAAAAGAAAATATGATTGGAAACAGACAGACAATAAGTGACTAAATATAATGATTTGAATTGAGATGAATAATTAAAATAAAATTGAGAAATTAAGACGAGCGAGAAAAAACTATATAGACAACATGTAAAACAGTAATAAGATATGGAATAGAACTTAAAAGTGAGCATGAAATTGAGTTTGTGTCTGTATGAAGAAAGTGGTAACCTGAAAGATGTTTTATTTGTATTATGTTTTTTTGTGTGTGTGAAAACCCAAATAAAATTAAAAAAAAAGAATGCTATGATGTCTAACAACCACCACTCTACAAAATCCCCCCTCCCAATTTCCCAGGCACAGGAATGTGGCCAGTATGGAAGCTTCTGGTGTTAATATGGCTTCTAAACAAAGCTGATAGAATGTTCTAAACTGTTGAATGCGTAAGTGAAATAATCTGCAAAGGAGGGGAAAAAATTTAGAGAGGTAAGAAATATGTGGCTGAAGGATGAAGCTTGGATGGGGGAACAATTCTGAGAGTAGATATCTCCCTCACTGTACAAATTAAAGCAATTGCCATGAGGAAGGTAATTTTTCCCAAGGAATGCTAAACAAGTTTTTAGTTCAAAAGATTCAAATGTAAATATTGAAACTTCAGGCTAGAAGCAAAACAGAGAGAGAGAAAGACTCAACAATCTCTTTATGAACAGTATTATCAGAGAAAATGGAATCTAAACATGGATGTTAAGGTGACATCAACTTTTATTGAGGAAAAAAAGAGACTTGCAATGCTGGAGATAACAAAAATGACCAAGTATAAAATGGTAACATAATGCAAACTTCATGAATATCTGCCATCCAAAGTATACCCTTTACAGGCAAAGTGTTTATGTTGTATAAAAGTCTTCCATCTGAAATCAAGTAGAATTCAGGTCTCAATCTGCCACACCATGAATGTGAGTGGCAGCAAATCCAGGTATTTCATTCAGTCCTTATAAAGTTCCAACAAGTTTTTGGTAGACAGATGTATGTGCTGTTATAGTAAACACAGAACCATGTAAACCAAGGCCTGTCAGGCTACGAGTTGGCAATTAAGATCCAATCAGTTCTGTCTCTTTGACTTGAAATATTCTGGTCACAAGGATGAAAAGGATTTTGGAGCCTCTTAACCAGCTGCAATACTAATGAAGGAACTGAGTTTGGCTACAGTGGCAAATAGAACATCTGCTGGAGGAACAATGCCAGAAAAGTATAACTACATCACTTTATCACTTTCCATGCACAACATGTAAGCAAGGACCAGGAGGGTCAAACTTGCGGCCTGCAAGCCAGACACGTCATGTGCTAGACACACCCACCCCCATTTTAACAAAAGGGAAAAAAAGTCACGACACGTCATGTGATGACACAAGTTTATCAGAGCATCTGATGGGCATCCAGGAACCTTCATCACTTCTTTCATGCATCAGTTCCAAAGGTGTAGTGAAAGTAACAATTAAGGGAAGAAGTTGGTTCCTTCCTGCCCATGTAACTGTGTTGCCCAACAGGGAATGTTCAGTAATACATCCAAGAACAATTAAGTCTTAAATAGCACTAGAGGTCTTCGCTTGTTGATATGAAGAATCTTCTTTCTTCTTTATCTATGACCCTTTTATTCCTAGGAATAGACAATATGTCCACCATTTTATGAAGCAGGCATCCAGAATCAGAGCTGGAGAGGCGGGTTTGATCAAATTGTGTGTCTCCTACCAAATTGTCCACATATTCCAGTGAGGTACCTACTCTTCTAGGATGTAAAGTGCCATCTGACCGATGTTTAATATCTTTGCAACCAGTAGGAGGTACCAAGCACCAAAGTCACAAAAGGAGTCATGTAGTTTGCACTCTTGTGATTCAGGAGGTGTAAGAACACATGAGCAAAAACTGGGCTCAAGGAATGGATACATGGGACCAGTGTACAGATTGTATCCACTTTGTCTGAAGTCAATCTCAATGATGTTAGTTACAAGGGATTTTGGAACCTGAGAGAAAGAGAAGTAAGATTCCTTTCAAGCTTATACACTCAAGCAAGAATAGGGTCCTACATAATTATTTTCTGGTGGAAATTATCAACAGCCATGCTGACTGTTTGATAATCACCTTCTCATGCTTGAAGAGATGCCACTATTGCTGTTATAGATATTGAAAACCACAAAGTCATGGTTTAGCTGAAGGCGAGGCATCAGGATTTTTGATGGCTGAAAATGGTATTGATGTGAGAACATACACCTACAATATCAAGTCAGGTTGACGGATGCAAAGCACTGCCCTTCTTGTAATGGTGGAAGGATAATATGGAATATCCTGAATGTTGATGAGAGGAAACAATTCATATCCCTCACGTCCAGGATGGGCCTCAAGTGTCTGTTCTTAGGGGTAGCAACATAGCTGGAATAAAAATTCTGCCAGATGTCATGGGGAAAGTATTGTGTCTTTGAATAATAGCATATGTACCTTCCAGAAAAATGACTGACTGACTAGGATGGGACTACAAACTCAATGAAGGCTACCCAACTGATTATAGTAGTTGCAATTCAGGGCGATCAGTAAATGGGCCAAAATCATCACAGTCCTGTTGTCTACTGAAATTGCTGCTTATGAGACTGAAAGGATTTCCTTCAAGATTTAAGTTTTATCCTTGGAACTCAGGTGCAGTTTTCTTTAATACATTTAACTGTGAAGTGATTAGAGAATGCTTGAGCGAGTGTTTAATTCCATTATCGAGAACAAAAAATTTGATTTTGCTGAAATCCATGAAGTTTCAAGCGTATACATCACATCCAGTATGCCCTCCATTTAGAAACGAAATAGTCCACTCTACTAAAGGAAACACTTACAACATTTTCTTCCTTTGGTCTGTGAACATAGCTAGGGAAGATGGTAGAGGACTAATAGGTTTAACTAAAAAGATAAATGCAGCAGATAATATATTTGGCGGTGTAATTTGTTGTTCTGTATACCTCTAGCTTCTGTACTGTAGGCTTGTGCTACACGCAATCTGCCTCTAAATATTATAGAAAAACAGTGCTGCTTTCCTTCCTTCAATGACAGTAAAATCTTTTAAAAATACGGATTATAATCCGTTAAGGACAAGCTTCCCAATGCTTCCATGTACTGAATTTCCTTTCCTTCTTAATCCATTGGAACTGAATGTTGTCTGTTCTGTGAACATGACTGTGGTGCCTCAACGATAGTATGTTAGAAAAAGAATTGACAGCCATCATCTTTGACTTTTGATATGCTGCAATTTGGTTGTGTTGTCCCNTGACTTTTGATATGCTGCAATTTGGTTGTGTTGTCCCATACTACTTGGAAATCCAGAACCTGTAAAGACAAATCAGGTTGTTCAGGGTTTAAAATGTGAGATCCTTGAGATTCAGTAGAAACTTCAGTTCTCCGAGGGAAGAAAAAAGGACTTGTACCTCCACATTCTGCAGATCAACATAGGAGATCATCTAAGAGGATCTGGAAGTATTTTTCAATCTTCTGACAAATTCTCCAGAAGATGTGCCATTGTGCCAGTGCATTAAAGATGGAGACTGTGCATATTTAGAAAGTCTGGTGGTAGAAGCAGCTTCTGCAATAACCATGGTACCTTAACCATCCTATCCTCCACAGTTGTTATTTTCCAATAAGTATATTTGGTGAATAATTATTATATGCATGTATTAAATGTGTGCAGAACATCCTAAATGATGGAAGGTAAAATGAGATTACATAGCCCTGTCTCAAGAAGTGGCAAATGATAACAATGTAATAAATGCTACAGTTTGTGGTTTTATAAAATATGTTCTGGAGAACCACAACTCCTTTTGAGACTGATCAGTAACTCTTACTCACGATCTAGGTATAAAATGATATCTCCTGTACTGGAACATTCCTACACCCATAACCTCTTATCTCAATGAGAAAACCCAGATACCCTCTGAGGATCTTCGATAGGTCATCTAAGATCAAGGAAAAAGTAATACTGATAGGATCACTGTATTCCCAAGAACAGAAGGGGTTGCTTTCAAATCACCCTTTCAAGATAGATGCTTCTCAATTGAATTGGTATGAAGAGGATCTAGTTCCAAAGGCTTGTTTATACTCAGTGTCTGATGCATCTTGTTGTAGTGTCCAACAATAGTTAGCCAGCTCCAATGGATTCCAGTTGCCCTTTTAATTTTTCTCACCCTGTTCATCACTGAATGCACTAGATTTTGGAGAAAGAAGCCCAAGTGTGAATGCAGAAAATGAATCTTCAATGACATATTGCACTTCATGATCTTGTATGCTGTAAGTAGTTTGTCAACCAGCTGAGTTGTCAACCAGCAACTATGTTGCTGTATAGTTGCCAAAAACATTCTTATCAACATCCTTGAATGCCTTCCACATGATTTTCTCTGGCCCCACTAACACATCTTCAAACAATTTGTTACTGATGACATATCTGATCTGTGGACCAACAAAAATTCCTTTCTTAATCTTGGCATCAGTTATTCCTGGGAACATTTGTCCCAAATAAAGAAAATCATCACCTTCTTTGTTCATCATTGTCATAGAATTTTTCATCAGTCTTGAGTTTTATGTGGAGTGGAGAAAATAATAACTGTTGGGTCAACAAGAGGTTCATCTGCCATGTTTTTCAGTCCTGGAATTTTAGTGTGGCCATTTCTTTTTAATGTAATATGAATCTCTTGCATGGCTGTCCCAATTGCATATGTAACAACAGTTCATTGTTCATTGTTCAGTTCCATGCAGCCGAGTCACTGCTCTTAGATTTCTAAAGATATTCCAGAAGTATTCATATGTTTCTTTCGTATCTGCAGCATTGCCAACAGGTGCTGAAGGTTGTACATTCCCTTTGTGTAAAAACAGAAGATTATCTATAGAACGGTACATGATACATTAAATTACAGGTTATTTTTGCAATTAGCAACCAAAAATCTATAAGATAACACCAAAAAGATTTTAGGGAGCAAAATGT
Source organism: Laticauda laticaudata (assembly GCA_004320025.1). Taxonomy (NCBI): domain Eukaryota; kingdom Metazoa; phylum Chordata; class Lepidosauria; order Squamata; family Elapidae; genus Laticauda; species Laticauda laticaudata. The sequence continues at coordinate 10,010 of BHFT01025367.1, read as the reverse complement.
TTGTTGTCTAGTGAAATCGGTAAGTTACAATTTGGCAGTCAAATAAGCAGCTAAAAGTATAAGACATTTGTTATGATATATAAGCCATGCGGCAGATGGTTTTCTGAGGAAATGTTCTTTATTTACAAAATGTCTACACTGGGTAACATGACGACTTTGATTTGCCTTCCAAATTTGCTACCTTCCCGATGTATTGCGATAGCAAATTCCATAATTCTCAGAAATACATCTGTAAAATAACAGATTGTAAAAGACTGATCTACATTAGCTATTGTTATTTCCCAACATTGTATGGCAGATCATTAGAGATATTGGAAGATCCAGATGACAAACTTTTCTGACAAATGCTTTTTGTCCCAAAGTATAACCTAAGGGATATAGCGCTTCTGGACTCCACAATCTTTCTTAGAAAATGGATGGTTTTGCTTGGAAATGTGCCACATTCTCCAGAATAAACATTTGGAGCAGGAAGTGTATTCCCACAGGAGCAGCCAGAGGCATTAGCCTTCTAATAAATGGACACTGTGCAATAGTTGAAATGCCCATGGTGATTATTTATTGAACAGTCAAGTACAGATAGTCCTTGCTTCACAACAATTCATTCAGTGACCATTCAAAAATTACAGACCTCCCAGGGCCTCCCCCATCCTGAGACACTCTGAATTCCATTTAATGTTCAAGCCTGGGAAAGCCAGGATGCAGCCATAAAGTCAGACCATGTAGTGACCTGCCTAATGGCCTCGAACTTATAACCAAAATTCCAGACTCAACCATGGTTGTAAGTCGAGGACTACCTGGCAGATTCCAGATCAAAAAGGCTAGTCTTTCTTCCTTAAAGCTCTTTTCATCCTCATTGGGGGGGGGGGGGG
>BHFT01025365.1:0-27395 GCA_004320025.1 Laticauda laticaudata | reverse complement strand
GAGAGTGATATAGAGATAGAGAAGAGAAGAGAAGACAGAAGTGGAATACGAAAGAGAGAATAGAAAAGAAGAGAAGAGAAGAGAGACGAATGAACAGAGAAGTAGAAGAGAAGAGAAGAGAATAAGACGGGAAGAAAATAAAATAATGAATGGAATGGAATAGGAATAGAATAGAAGGGACCTTGAGATTCTTCTAGTCAAGGGTGTCAAACTCGATTCATTTTGAGGGCGATCAGGGGTTTGTGTTTTGACCTTGGGGGGCCCAGAGTGAGTGTGGTCAGCTCCAACGCACTCGTGTTAAGGGCGCCTGTGGTGGACCAGCGTTCTGCAGCAAAAATGGGCGGGAGAAGGCGGAGCTTCGTCTGGTGCTACAGCTAGCTGCTGCGATCTCGGGGCTTCTGATGATCGCAGCTGATATTTTCGTCCTGGGTCGGTCCTAACGACCTAAACGTCCCGTGATGTTACGGGGATCGTGAAGGGCAAGTCCCAGGATCCCAGAGATATCTGCAAATCTCTGGTTTGCTCCGGAGAACGCCTTTGCTGGAGGAAAAGACAGCCCCAAGCTGCTGAAGCGGGACAGCTCCGAAAGGAAAGTGCTTTGAGCGAGTGTGTGTCGGTGTGGGTGAGAAATGCCTTTGCCCAATTGCAAATAGACTGTTTTGAAAGGACACCTTGGAGACAAGAAGAAATCTGTGACTTATTATTTGTTGTTTGACTAGAACTTGGTTGAGGGCGGCGCTTACCTCTAGAGAAGTCAAATTGAGGTTTGGACTTTTTCATTCCTCTTTTTATTTCCTACTTGAGGACTTTAATGTGTACTATGCGGTAACCACGGATTGATTTTTCTTTATTATATATTTTTATGCTTTTTTTGATTACATTAAATTCCTTTTAGGATAGAGGTCCTTTGTTTATTCTTGTCTTATTGTTCTTTTTTGTTTGAGTTTTTATAAATTTTTTTCTTTCTCCTTTTTTCCTGGCTGGAAGGGGAAAGAGTATGAAGAGATGTTGCAAACACCTGCCCAAACTAGAGGTTGAAAAAATATTTTATTTGACTGGGGAGAAAATGTCTATAAACACTCTTTCTCAAGGACATTTTATTTTGATAAGATAGAGGGAGAATTATAATATTATTACGTGCTTCTTGGATCTTATCAATGTTTCAACATTTTGAGATTGCTTTGAAGTTGCTGGAGAAGAGAGTCATAATAAGAGCTTGATAAAGAAATAAAGTACAGTGTGCAATAGATATATCATATATACTTGTGCAAATTCCCCCTGCCAGAGTTTTTGTAACATCTAATTTAGTATTTTGCTTTTTATTTTAAAGGGAAAGCCTTAGATTTTTTTTTTTCCTTTCATTTATGCTTTTGGATCACTTGCTCTTCTTTTTGAATAACTTTTGTTTTTTTTTGTTTTTGTTTTTTTTTCTCTTCTCTCTTTCAATTTTTTCCTTTTTATGGTGGACTTATTTCAATTGGATTAGGGTATAGAAGCACCTGAAGATTTCTCTTTCCTTTTTTCCCTTCTTCACTCTTTGGTTTTGCGACTCTATTAGCTGATTTAAAGTCAAAGAGAATCTGAAGTTTTGGAAGCAGCTGAAATGGCAGGACAACAAAATCAATTGGCATTCACTCTACTCTGCTTCCCACCATCGGCTGACAATCATTTAATTCCAGACAATGTTGAAGCAAGATGAAAAACAAGAAAAGTAAAACTTATCAGATGCTTATTGCAAGGAAATTCAAGATATTAAGCATAAAATAGATACTGTTTGAACAAAAAATAGAGAAAAGACTGATGAAAAGTGGTAAAATATTAAACAAATGATGGGGAGTATGAGGAGAGATTTCAAAAACTTGAGGAGGAAGAAAACAAAGAGAGAGGAGAAAGATAGGAATATTGAATACTAGATTAACAGTGTAGAACAAAGAAAAAGTGGGATGTTGAGGTGGGAGATGGAAAGGTCAGAATTTTATCTAGATTTCAAAAACATATAGAAGAGGAAAAAGGGAAATTTTGGCTGCGATAATGATAGCAATGTTTGGCAGCCTGTTCTGGAAATTACAGAGGAAAGATTGGATGGAGTAAGATGAGGTAATATCGAGTTTTAATACAGATAATGCGATGAGAAATACAACTCCAAAGGAAGTTCATATTAGTATTTTACCAAAAAATCATCAAACACAAATACTGCAAGTGGTAAGAGAACAACATTGAAAATAAGGTAAAGAGTAGATTGTGGTTTTAAAACAAATACCCAGAAGAGTGAGAGAGATGAGAAGAGAATACCGATTTCCTGACTAAAACCTTACTGAAAATGAAGTGAACTATAGATTGGCTGATACCAAGAAAGGATTAATTTTTCATGTGGCAAGAGCAGAGACATAGAATTGATTCAATTGAAAAAGCAGAACTTTTTCTATAGAGAATTTTTTGGAAGAAGAAGACAGGAAGGTAGAGAAGGAAGGTCTCATTAATTGAGCTTCTGGAGGAACAACCCGAGACTGAAAATGAGAAAAGGCAGCTGCAGGTGGGACAGAATGGACAGTAAAGAACAACGTGAAGAGAGAAGCCACGAGAACTTTAGATTCAATATAAAGCATAATCATGGCAGAAAAAAAACTGATTACAATGAATATAACATGGACTCACTCAGCTTGTTTAAAAGAAGGAAAACTTTCATACAATTAGAAGAAATTAAAATTTGATATAATTTGCCTACAAGAAGGTTCATATTAAAAAAACAACATGCCCGCATTGTTAATACAACCAAAGTTAGGGAAAATATTTATTCTTCTGACTCAATGTAAGAAAAGAGGAAGTGGTTCTTTATATTAAAGAGGATATTCCAGCAAAACTGAATCTACATGGATGAAGACGCGCAGAGTATTAATGGTGGAAATAACGGATAATACATAAAAAAATACTCCTGCTTGCAATTTATGCCTCCGAATGAATCAAACAGGAAGAGTTTTTAAAACTACATATGGAAATAATTAGATCTGGATTATGTCAAATATAATTATGATGGGGGATTTTAATGGAATTGTGGACAACAATTGGACTACATAACACGACAATATAAAACAACATAGAAAGAACTCTCCCTAAATCTTTTTTTTTACAATGATAGATGAATTAACCTTAACCAGATATTTGGAGAGAAGAAATGTTAAGCTAAACATTACTTTTTACTCTAACAGGCATTTATCATGGTCAGATTAGATATGATTTGGATCTCAAACAGAATTATATCACTATCCAAGAAACAAGTATTGAAACAAATACTGGGCAGACCATAGCCCCAACTGACCATTAAATGGAAGGCACAAAAAAAAAGATCGAGATGGACATTTAAATAACACTATTTTCAAGCGAAAAGATTTTATACATGGAATGGAGAAGGCATTGGCCTTTTTCTTTAAAGACATAAAAAAGAGGATACTCAATTGCAGAATGTTGGGACATACAATGAACGGCATATGCTAGAGGTTTGATAATAGATTATATAGAAAAAAGATATTAGGAAAAGACAAGCCTCCAAGACCTTGGGAAGATGAATATAAAAGACTTGAAAAAAGAATTACAGAAATGCACAGAAAAAAGATATAATTGAAACTGGATGTAATTAGCATAAAAATGCGAATTAATCGGGAAACGAAGAATTGGCAACAGAAAATCGCAACTTTAAACAGAATTATTTTGCAGATGCAAATAAAACCAGGTAGATGGCTACGCATAATAAATTGAGAAAGGAGAAGAAATCAAAGAAAATATTGAAGCTAATAGATTGATCAATGGCCAAGTTTATTGTGGTAATAAAGAGAAAAAGAAAATTTATTCAAAGATTTTTATGGGCAATTATATACAACAAAGCAATATTGATGAGGAATACAATTAACAGTAATTTACAGAATGTTAACTTACGAGATACCTAAAGAGACTTGAAAGAAATTGTTAGAAAGTAACTATAACAATGAAGCGAATTAAAACGAAAGCATTTCAGAGACAAAATAATGGCAAAGCACCAGGTCCAGATGGGCTTCCGGCAGAATTCTATAAAAAATTCAAGAATCATTAAGTATCCCACTCTAGAGAGTTACTGAACTGAAGTTATGGTAAAGCAAGATGATACTAAAACAATTGGACAGAGGCTTATATTACAATTATTCCGAAAAGAAGGCTGAACCCAGCCTGCAAATTAAGAATTATACGACCTATTTCCTTCATTCGAATGCAGATTATAAAAATCTTTGCTTCATACTAGGAGAAAGACTGAAAATATATTTAAATAATTTTATACTACCGCCCAGATCAAAATGGATCTTGCAAGAGACAAAATCAGAGACAATATGAGGGTAATTTAGACACCTTGGAATACTATGAGGCTCATCCTGAGAAACAAATGGCTTATGATATTCTAGAGGTGCTAAAAAGCTTTTGACAATGTGACTGGCAGATTTATGCTGTTACTGTTGGAACAGATGGGTTTTCCAGAAAAATTTATTCAACGCAATAGAAGCATATATAATAAACAGAACAGCAAATGTAAATGATAGGAAATGGAGAATTTACAGATCTTATTAATATAAGAAAAAGGCACAAGACAACGGGTGTCCTCTATCTCCTTTTGCTATTACGTATTGACTTTGGAAGTGTTAAATAGAAATATTAGGGATGCTAAAAGTATAAAAGGAATGAAAATTAAAAAGAAGAATTTAAACTACAAAGCTTTTGCTCGACGCTTAGCTTTTTATCCTGGAAGACCGTTGAAAACGGCTCAAAGTTAAATTGGAAAAGATTAGAGACAATACGGTGAGCATGGCTGGCTTGAAGATAACAAAGATAAAACAAAGATCTTAACAAATCAATTGTTATTGAAACAAAGAGAAGAACTGGACCAGATTTTTTGAAAATCAAGTTACCAATAAGGTTAAGTATCTGGGGGGATATTTTGAGACGGGGCAAGATGGTAGCACATTAAAGAATAATTATACTATAACTCAAAACAACAGATATTAATTAAGGTTTGAAGAAGAATGGGAAGACTTGCAAAAATGTCATAAATAGGGGAGGAATTTCAACAAATTAGGATGGAAATCTTCTCTTCTCTTCTCTTCTCTTCTCTTCTCTTCTCTTCTCTTCTCTATTCTCTATTTTCATTCCCATTCTATTCTTTACCAGTGCATGAATTATTGTTCTTAGACCAATGATATATTCCTTTGTTTTATTTAAGCTGAGGCAAACAATAAAATCTTTTAAATGTGATTGTATTGATTGATGGAGCTTTTTTTGTATAAAAGAGCTCTTTTTCTGCACAGCAAGGTATCTTTTAGCACTCTGAGTAACTCCAGATGGACAATTCCCATTTCCACAGATAAAGGCATAGCACGCTTTTCTAGTTTTCTCTTTTTAATGGATTTTTTTTTCCTGTCTATATGTTAAGAGTAAAGGCTGAAGACCCAAGGGGGAGCTTAGGGAAAGGATGTGAATGGAAAACAGTATCAGCTGGATCATATATACCTTTAAAGTTCTTTTAATGAGGAAAATTGCACAATAGCCATCTCAGTTGGAAGCTCAAATTAGCTTTGCAGCGAACCCACTGAAGTTTCCATAACTTGAAAATTGTTTATATAACTTCATTGCAAGATTGGTTGGGCAATAAATGTTTGCATATTGTTTATACTAGTTCTCGAAATCTGTAGACTATTAAAATCTGATTTTTAAATTTGTAGGCCTTTGGTGAGGCTGTTCTATCTATTATGCATTCATATAAAAAGTATTGCTTGATTGTGGCAGGCTATTTTCATTTCTCCTGAATAACTTTTCAGAATTAAGTTTAAACATTCTTTCTCGGCCCTTCTTGGTATCCTTATTGAATGAGGTAGAATAAATTCCTTCAGCCATGTTCCAAGAAAGCTAATAACAGCATCAGGGAGAAAGATTGGGAGAAAAGGTTACAGAACCTCAAGACACCATTTTCTTATTGTGGAAAAACAAACACTCTCCATTTCAAGGTCAAACTTCCCCCAAGTACAGATAGTCCTCTACTTACAACTACAATTAAACCTAAAATTTCTGTTATTAAGTGAGACATTTGTTCAGTGAGTTTTGCCCCATTTTACGACCTTTCTTGTTTTGCATTTGGAACAGATTTTGGTTGGGGAGAAGGAGTAGAACTCCTTAGCATCAGAGCGTGTTAATAATAATATATGAAATACTAATGCTCTGATGGTCATTTCAAAAAATCCTTCCTTAGCATCTAGAAGCCAAGAGGAACATATGTGCCAAATTTCAACTTTATAGGTTTAACAGTTCTGGAGATTTTGTGATGATGCATGAGTGGTATTTTGCTTTTAAATAGATAGATGATTATTATTTGAGTCAAACAATTAATAAAGCCTAACAGACTTTCTTCTTTTAAAAAAAACAATGTTTTTTTAAAAAATAAAATCAAATTGAACAACAAAAGATGTTGCACAAAGGGATGGACTTAACAGAATCCTATCAAGGTCCCAAGATCCTTGGGATGGATCACCTGCTGTGTTGTGATTAAATAGTCTACGGACATGCAGAGTGATATGATCATACCAGGCAAAACAACACTGATACTTTCAGCCTTCTTGGCTACAAGTGAGAATTACTTACAACTTGTCAAACAGGAGTACTACAGCAAAAGAACAAGCCACAGATGCCGTTCTACAAACAATGTTCCAAAGTAAGTGTGTGCATTCATTTACCATTTCATTTTGAAGAAACGTTATAGGTTTGTTGTATAGCTGGATGGAATTTCTCTGTTTAGTTACAATGAAGTTTGAAGGGCTGGGTTTTCCCCCCCTTCTTCTCTCATGTTAAACTATACTATAATTAACCACCCTTGTTATTAATTATATAATCTATAGCAAATGATCTAGGTTTTCCTTTGGGGTTTTGAAATATCTTCAGAATGTTTCAGAACCTTCCAAAATATCCAAAAACAGTATCAGTAGAAATCTTTCCTCAAATACCAGATGAAAGTAATTTAGGGGGACAAAACCAAAAGCAATATCCTCTTTTGACCTTATTGAAACAGTTATGATTTCAACAACTATAGCCATGTATTAATAACCTTGAAAACATCCTTCACCATTTGTATGTGTCATCATGTAAGATACCTAAATTTAACAAGATTTTGTTTATGTGTATATTTCTGGATATACATTGCATTTGTGCAAAATGTAGGCTGAAAAGAATCCACACATGTTGAATGTATCATATATAGTTGCAAGATGCAGATTTAAAAATAGACTAGGATGGGATCAGCATGTATCTGTGCCTGACTGAGATTTCATTAGCTCCCCTTAAATTAAATTACAGACATCCAGTATTTCTTCTATTTAAGTTATTCTCTGCCTTCCACTCAGTGTTGACTCATGGTGCCTGCCTGGACTAATGTGAGCAGTTTTCTTGGCAAGAGTTTCAGGAGTGGTTTGCCACGGCTTCCTTCCTAGGTCTGAGACAAAGAGGCCCCAGGTCACCCAAGGCAAGATTAGAACAATTGTTCTCACAGTTTCTAACTTTAACCACTATAATAAACTGGTTCTAGTGTATGTTATCTATGAGCATATATACGGTGTCTCTGTACGTGTGTGTGTGTTTATGTGTACTATACATGTACACATATATCTATAGATACATGTGTATCTCTATCTATCTATCTATCTATCTATCTATCTATCTATCTATCTATCTATCTATCTATCTATCTATCTATCTTATCTATCTGTCTCTCTGTCCCTCTTCCTCCCCCTATATAATACATGTTGGTATTTGCATCTGTGTCTCTGTTACAATGCTTTTCAAAAATATTCATTGTAATGCTTTTAAAGTTTAATACCTTTAAAAAGTACAGTTAGGATAGTACCATCCTTCGTTCAGAAAGCAGCACTTAATTATGTGATTTATTTATTTATTTATTTGAGGTGGGGGTTTTTTTGCATCAGGACTCTAGGTTCTTCAACTGTCACCAACAGTTTCTATATATCATTTATTGGTTTGATGTGTTCTGCAATAAACTTCCCTTTTATTCTTCAGTTACTCAAACTTTCCCTTCGATTTTTTCCCTCCAAGATTAGATTAGATTAGATCTTCTTTTTCTGACATGGTATGGATCCCCACCTCAGTTGCTCAGTCGTCTCCAATTGTTTGCAACCCCCACCCCCCATGGACCATAGCCAACCCCTGTCCTCCAGCGTTGATTTCTTTTAGGACTGAGTAATAAGATAGTATGCTTTAATTCACTCCAGTATACCTGGTGATGTTGGAAAATGTAATTAGCCATTAAGTGAGAGAAGGGATCAGGGGTGGGCTGTGGGGGTTTGCAGGGGCTCGGGAGAACCCCAAGCTAAAATTTTGCACAGTTCGGAGTATCCCCAAATCCCACTCCTGGTTGGCCCTGCCCCACCCACCCAGCCCTTCCCAGGAGTCCCCACGTGGCCTGTTTTGGATGCAGATAAGTGCNGGAGTATCCCCAAATCCCACTCCTGGTTGGCCCTGCCCCACCCACCCAGCCCTTCCCAGGAGTCCCCACGTGGCCTGTTTTGGATGCAGATAAGTGCAGAGTGCGCACAGAGGCTTAGGGAGGGTGAAAAACAGGCCTCCCAGAAGTTTGGGAAGGCCGGAAATGGGCCTATTTCCAGCTTCCAGAGAGCCTCTGGAGTCCGGGGAGGCTGTTTTCGCCCTCCCGGAGACTTGAAGAAAGTCTCCGGAGCCCAGGGAAGGCACCCTCGTGCCGTGATGCAGGAGGCCAACTAGGCCACACCTACCATGGCTACTCTCACCCACCAACCAGGCAGAGAACCCTTCGCTTTAAAATTTTTTGAAGCCCACCCCTGGATGGAATCCTGATTTTCCTAAAACTTGTCAAACACTTTTAAAACTGGCTACTTCAAGGGGAACTGATCCATCTGGACTATTCAGCCAGAATGGGGATGCTGAAAATCCCCCCCTCCCCAAGGGAATATCTTACCTCCAAAGCTTAGACTAGCATCCTCAATAACAATTTATTAAAGGGCTGTGAAAACAGAACTGTTCTGCTGAGCTTTTAATTACACTGCTGTAATGAAGAGTATGGAGAGATGGATTTATGAGAGGTGAGGTTTGCTTTAATGGTTTTATGCAAAGGTGTCAGCAAAGGCTCAAGGAAGCCAAGATGCTGTAATAGCTGTGATCAAAAGTCTCATCCCTTTTTACGTGCATCCTACACATGAGACATTGTGATGACCTGGGGTGGTGACAAAACAATAACACAGTCACAAAAGTAGAATAAATTCCCTTTAATGCCTCCAACTTGGCCTCAATGTCCAATTATTCTTGACATCAAACTTTTCCAAAAACAGTCTACAAAGAGAGTAAATGCAATCCGAACCAAAAGTAAGAATAATTAGAAATTTAAATTAAAAAAAACAAACCAACACAAACCCCACTGGAGTCATAAATACGGCAGACCAGGATGATAAATTGCAGACTTCCACAAAATAATGTAGCAACCACAGTTGGGAAGATGCCAAAACCCAGATAAGCCTTGACCAAGATAAAGCACACTTTGCTTCCAGCAAAGAGCTTTTAAAATGCTCCACTTTTATATCCTGTTCTGCCAGCTGCAACTAATGAAAGGGATCAGGGCCTGTTTCTGTCCCATAAGCCAGGTTGTTCCCTTCTCCGTTCCTCCCTGTGTGCCCGAGAATGAAGAGGGGGTGGCCCTGGATCTTCCTCTGAATGCCCAGCCAGACTGCACCCTTCTCCTGCTTCTTCCACAGCTACTGGAGCCACACTTCCACTCCCTGTCAGCTCCTCAATCTCCCCCTCAGAGTCAGACTCCAACAAGGGCATGACAGACATGTAGAAGGGGGGCGGGGCTTCATTCCAACAGTTGTGGGGGCCATTTTGATCTTTTGACCCCACTCCTCCTGATTTCACATTCAGCTTTTCTAAACCATCAGGCACCCTTGCAATAACAATAGCAATAGCATTTTGACTTATATACCACTTTACAGTGCTTTACAGCCCTCTAAGCGGTTTACAGAGTCAGCCTATTGCCCCCAACAATCTGGGCCCCTCATTTTACCAACCTCAGAAGGAGGGAAGGCTGAGTCAACCTTGAGCCTGTCAGAATCGAGCTCCTGGCAATGAGCAGTGTTACTGCATTCTATCCACTGTGCCATCATGGTTCTTGTAATAGCAGTACAGCAATACATACATACATACATACATACATACATATATACATGCATTCATGTGAATCTTCAAAGATAAATAATTTCCCTTAATTTCCAGAAATGGGACAAATGACTTCCCTATATAATTCTCCATTCCGACATTTCAGAAAGGCTGATGAATCCATTTCTATTCCGAACAAATATTAATTGCAGCTAATTGATTCTTAACTGTCCGACGATCATTTAATTTTATTTTTTAGTTACATTAGAAGCCGTAACCTTGGACCTGAGAATGTAATTTTTGAAAAACTAAACAATCTGCCAAAGCATTTTTAGGGTCAAATCTTACCACAGGTGTTAAGGGCTGGGCTGGGCTAGTACATCACAGTAAATCATGCTTTGCTTAATCATGTTAGTAGTTGAACAAACTATGATTGATTGAATTCACACCTTACGCTGAGCCTCACAAGCTGTGACAGCTGTGTGTGATCTGTGGATCCATCCACTGGATGGCGCTTCTCGGTGACACCGGCTTCTCCACACATTGTAGATAATATTACAGAAACATCTGTCATAGGAGGTATGTATACACGCTCATATAATATTACCTTATTTTGCAGGCTGCTAAAAGAATGACGGAGCCATATCCAAAGTGCATTCAAAGAACAATGGATGCCTGTCCTTTTGAATAGCTGTGCCAGGGCATTTGAAGCAGAAAAGGCTCTCCCCCCCCCCTTCCTTTCTTTAAACACACCAGAATGAAAAGATAAAGAACACACACACACAAACTAACCCCCACCAGTGTGAATGAGCACATAAAGAAGGCTTGAATGATTGGGTGCAGCTGCCAGGCCTTGATGAAAATAACAGGTGGCTGCAAAACCCCACCAGCATGCCTGCTTTTAATGTTCTTCTCTTTGAGTTTCCCAGGTTCCAGAAAGCACAGGAGACTTAACTTCCCTCTGCACTTACCTCCATGGATCAAAGTCATGACATTTACACGGCTGTATTATTACAGCCCTTCGGTCTTTTTACACCCAATCCCAGTTCTTGGTTACTATTATTCACCCTACCCCACCCCACCCCATCCTTTTAACCAGGCTGTTAGTCATTCTCTTGTTTAAAAAGAACCAAGCAAAGGAATTTGGCGTTCTTTGGGTAACAGTGTTTGCATTTTGAAAGAAGGGAAGAAAATAGCCTTGCTTTAGAAAACCCCTCCCATGCTGATGTGGTCATCATCTTTAGCGTTGTCTTCTCCATGCATTTTAAAAAAATCTTTTCCTGTACCTGTTTAAATTCCACATCGCATGGGTTTGATTTAGCTTTCAGCTTAGCTGCATGTTATATTGGAAGTCAGTAACGTGGTGCACACATATTTATTTATTATTTATTTGTTTATTGAATTTATATTGCTGGCTATTCGCCCATGGCGACTCGAGGCGACTTACAGAATATAAAACCATATTTAAAATAAAAAACAATAAAAACTAACAAAAAGAATCAAATAAATTTATAAAGTACAAAATCTGGATATAAATAAATAAAATCACCCCCAACTCCCCCCCTCCCCCCCAGCATAAGCAGATCACACCAGTGATTTAAAGGGCTCCATCCCACCTTGCGTTCCCCAGGCCCAATGACAGAACCACATCTTCAGCATCTTTCGTAAGAGTATTAGAGTGGGGACCATTTTAATCACGATGGGGATGATGTTCCAGAGAGAGGGAGCCACCATGGAGAAGGCCCTTCTTCTGGGTCCTACCACGTGTACCTCCCTCAGGGATGGGACCCACAGTATTTCCTGCCTCCCTGCTCTAATGGGTCAGGTAGGTGTGACTGGCAAGAGACGGTCCCTCAGATAACCTTCCTTTTGGACCCACCGGTCCCTGACAAAAAGCTTTGTCAGACTTTTAATTATTTTTTTTAAAAAACCATTAAAATTAATGGGAAGGTTTAAAATTAAGTGCTGCAAAGTACAGTGCTGATCTCTAGCCAAATTCACAGGAAAGTTTCTGGATTCTATTTAGGACAGAATGGGACAATTCGACGCACCTAGTATTTAATATTTTTAGTATTTATTTGATTTGTCAATCGCTCACAAGATACAGGTATAAGAATAAATATAGTTTTGAATACATGAGATAGATACTTGTAAGAAAAATAAAAAAAACAATCGGACAGGAATGGTAGGCACATTGGTGCACTTATGCATGCCCCCTACAGCCTCTTAGGAAGTGGGTGAGGTCAATAGAAGACAGTCTAAGGTTTAAAGTTTTTGGGGTTTGGGGAAGAAACCACAGTCAGGTAGAGTATTCCAAACATTGACCTAACTTGGCGTGGCCAATTTACGATGGCCAACTCACCAAGGGACCACTCCCCATGGGACATTTCACTGTGGGACAATTCAACAATTCTATTTAATTATTTAAAATAAGTAAAAAATATTTTAATCTTTGTCACTCACATTTCATATGGTCCCTTTTTTGGCATCATTTCTTTAATGATTCTATTCCACCCTTTGTTGATATTAGTATTAACTCTTAATCTGTGGCAAGTTGGCTATGGCGAGATAACCTTGGCAAGTTAGCCATGTTGAGTTATCTTACACCAGGGATGTCAAATTTGATTTCATTGAGGGCCACATCGGGGTTAGGTTTGACTTTGGGGGGTTGGGGTGGGCAAGGCCATCTTGACATCACTCGTGTCCGGGCACCTGTGGTGGCCCAAGTGCTCTGCCAGTGAAAACAGACTCCCAAGCTCAATTTTTGGATGCAAAGACTTCCTGAAACTCTTTGCCAGGGTAAATAGAGCTTGGGAGGGCCATGGGTGGCCCACACGAGCTCCATTTTCACTGGCAGAGGCACTGTGGGTTGGTCCTCTGCTCTTTCCAGGGTGACTCCACGGGCCAGATCTAAGCATCCTGTGGGCCAAATCCGGCCCATAGGCCTTGAATTTAACACCCCTGTCCTAGACCCTATTTAAAAAGGTAAAGGTTCCCCTCGCACATGCATGCTCGTCATTTCTGGCTCTAGGGGGTGGTGCTCATCTCTGTTACAAAGCCGAAGAGCCAGCGCTGTCCGAAGACATCTCTGTGGTCATGTGGCCGGCATGACTANCTGTTACAAAGCCGAAGAGCCAGCGCTGTCCGAAGACATCTCTGTGGTCATGTGGCCGGCATGACTAAATGCCAAAGGTGCACGGAATGCTGTTCCTCTCCCACCAAAGTGGTCCCTATTTTTCTATTTGCATTTTTATGTGCTTTTATGTACCCATAAAAGCCCAGGTTGCTTTAGCCATTTGTTCTTTGAAGGGAAAGTTTTTCCTTTTAACCCCAATGGATATCAAAGTACAATAAGCTTAAATGCAAAAGGCTAATAGACAGGCAGGCTATAGCAAAAAACTTTAACAAAACCCACCCATCAGGAAACATTAATTTGCATCCTATTGGAAGCAAGGAAATCTTTGCTGCATTTCCAGACTTTCTTCTTAGAAAGATGGAATGGTGGGATCTATAGAAAAGCTTTAAGAGAACATTTTGAGTCCAGGATAAGCTTGAATAGTTGTGAATCAAGCAGAATGGTGTGACTCAGTTGTTAAGTTCTCACAGAGTATCTTGTAATGGTCCAAAATAGATGATACCTAATGCAACTTATTCTGAGGGGTTCTTGATGCTCTCTGAGTTTGGATGTTTGCTTGCAGATACTTCATTACACAACTAGGTAACGTAGAGATAAACTACCCTTATACATTATTCTTTTGGAAGAAATATCCTTCTGGGTTCAGTTCCAAGTGGAGAAAAAGACACTGGAAACATGGAGGCTGTTTGGAAAGATGGTTTAATGGTGGACAGGGCCACATGGCTTGGAACTCCAAAGTGAAAAGGACGGTCACAAGATGCTCAAGATGTTTGGGTGAAGAAAAAAGAGAAGGGCTGAGACGCTGAAAAGTGCCTGGGTTTTATGCCCTCTGTTGGGATTTGAATTTGAGCTTGTATTCTGATTGGTTTGTCAGACTCCCATGGGGCCATGCAGGGGCAACTCTGTAGGCTGTCCTAGAGTTCGAGGCTTGGTTGAGCCTTGCTGGATGATTGATGTAAGAAAAAGGCTTAGGCAATTCCTATTATAGCTCTACCTGGAGTTAGATCTTTCGTATGTAAAATAGACTGGCCTAGGCCAGAGTAATGGTCCATTAGCAAAGGGGGGGGTGTTTCTGCCTCTCCGCCTTTTTAGTATATCCTAAAATATTTATTTTCCTAGGAGAGAGATGGGTTTTAACTTTCAACAATTCAATTTAAAAAAAACCTAGTAGGGAAACAAAAAGTCTGCAGATATATCCTTTGACTTTACAACAGCCTTTGTCAAGATTCCAAGTGATGAAATCCATTTAAAAAGAAAAGAACAAAATCCATCTTCCAAAGCCAATTCTTTTATTTAGGAAAGCATCAAATTGGCAAACGTCCATGTATTCTGGATCTGACACAACCCGAAATTAGATTACAAATTAGAAACAACCAAGATTACAAGATTACTAAGTTTAGAAACAACCCCAAAAGTCAACATTCTCTAAAATAGAAGTAATCCAACGTTGCTTGATGTCAAGTAAATCTCCATAATCAAGGGGCCTAAGCACAGACATTCATTTTCCCAACGGAAAGAAGAATCACCCTAGCTTTAAACCAACTCTAGGTGCCACTCTCCCACCCCTGAGGAACTGTGGCAAGCCCGAAACCCTTTCCCCCCATGACTTGCATAGAGAAGTAAGAAAAAGAATATATACATAAGCCTAACTAAAATGGCTCACACATACGTCAATTTTCGGGCTTGACAACTTGTCTTAACTACCTGCAATGATTCACTTAAGACGACGTGTTTTGGCCAAGAAAGGTTGTAATTATATGGGGTGAAAGGCACTTAAAAAACTGTCTTAGCAACATAAATTGAGGCTCAATGTGGTGGTAATTAATTGCTAGACCAACAGATTAGAGATTAGAATTGTTCTTATATTGGGCAAGTGTGATTGGACCACACATAGGATATTTGGTGTCCTTGGTGCAAATGCTCTCAGTGTACATAAAAAAAAAAAAAAAAAGATACATTCATCAGGAATCAAGATCTACTCCAGTGAACAATATTTAGATAAGCAGGGATTAACACCAGATGAACCATCAGGCAGAAAACTATAATCAAAGAACCACCCAGGAGGAATCCACCAAAATGGCAAAACCACCTAGCTACTACACATATAAACCTCACACTCATACACTTCCACCGATGATGTTACCTAGTTGGGTAATGAAATAGCTACAGGCAAACAATCAAGCTCAGCAAACATCAACAGTTTAACCCCAAGCTAGCTATGTTCTCTTCTATTGGAAAAACTTGTTCCCTAGCAGTAAAAAAACAACAACAACCATGTAAGTTTTTACAGGCTAGATACGTTCAACAAGTAACACTGGGAAAACATTTGTGGTAGCCTTAGCATTGCAAATGTACTTACAGGAATTCGAAAAGCATCAATAACAAATGCCTCTTCAAAGAAAAATACTTGCAATTTAAGTGAGCAGATGTTTTGACTGCCATTTCTCTGTGGCAGGGGAAGAAAGGGAAGGAAACACTTTGGCAATCAAATATATAAAAGCTGTTTCATTCTAAGTGGAATAATTACATGTGTGCCCATAATTTACCCATTTGTTCATCTCTAAGAAGATAACGGTGGAGCAAATGGAGTAAACAAACGGCAAGGAATAAAAAGGAATGGAGTGATCCTTTCCAATATTGTTTGCATGATAATTATTTATCCTTGCACAATACAGTTTGCAATAGTTCTTTTCAGCAAAATGTGCAAATCAGCAGATGAACACAACTAATACCAGCTTTATCTATTTGTTGAAACGCTGTCAGTGTTCTGGATGACATTTGTGGCCCATCTCAAAAGTGCTTCCCCCTCCCCCCCAAAAAGCAACTAGTGAGTTTTGCCCCATTTTATGACTTTTCTCACCACATTGCTTAAGTGAACCACTGCAGTGGATAAGTGAATAACTCGGTTGTTCAGTGAATCTGGTTTCCCCATACTGACTTTGCTTGTCAGAAGGTTGCAGAAGCAGATCACATGATTCCAGGACATTGCAAGGGTCATAAATGTGAGTCAGTTGCCAAGCGTCTGAATTTTGATCGCATGATCCATGGGGATGCTGCAACGGTCACAAGTGTGAAAAATGATCATAAGTCACTTTTTTCAGTGCTGTTGTAACTTCGGATGGTCACTAATTTAAGTCAAAGACTACCTGTATTATTGGTTAGACAATAAGTCTGGTGTAATATCCATCTTGAATTTCAATTCCATGCATTGACAACCAGCCTAATAGCTACAAAACCTAATCTTAGCCAACTAGCTGATAACCACCAAGAATGGTCAGATTGTGAAGTTGCCTTTCTCCAAACGGCTGTGGTCAACAGATAAGGAAAATTAGTTGCAACTGTGGTCAACAGATAGGGAAAATTAGTTGCAAACTTTAGGGCTAGGATTTGGGGCAGGGTTATGAAACTGATTCTTCCTTCCCTCCCTTTAAACCAGTGGTGGGATTCAAAATTTTTAAACTACTGATTCTGTAGGGCATGGCTTGGTCGGTGTGGTGTGTCTGGGTGGGCGTGGTGTGGGGGTGGCAGGGAAAGGATACTGCAAAATCCCCATTCCCTCCCCACCCTGCTAACCTACTTTCCAGCTCCGTTCTCCTGTGCAGGGCAACCAAAGAAGACCCAGCCAATCAGCTGGGACTCAATGGGAGGCAGAGAATAGATGGGGGCGGGGCCAGTCAGAGATGTTATTTGCCAGTTCTCCGAACTACTCAACATTTCTACGACTGGTTCTCCAGAACTGGTCAGAACCTGCTGAATACCACCTCTGCTTTAAACACTATTTCCCATCAATCCACTCCTACAGGGATCCACCCCCAGTATTCCAAGGATTAAGTACTTTGTCATCAAAATACTTTAAAAAATTGCAAAGTATTAATACAGAAGTCAGAGAGCTGGGGGAAACCCCACACAGTAAGACTGAAAGAGAACATACCCATCCTTTTAAAATTAATGGATGACCTTTTTTTCTATTATGTTCTATATATAGTGTAGTTAGTATACATACAATATCATGTTCCACATTGCTTTCTATTGCTTTCAATGGGAATTTCCTCTCTTATGTTCCAGAACCATGATTACCCTACCCTGTAAATCTGGAAACCACTCATGTGAAGTCAGGAACAACTTCCAATATGATGTTAGAAGAAGATACAACTACCTTTAATGATTTTGCTCAATGGGACTAAGTTTCAAGGGAAATAAATTTAGGACTGACACTGTGATGACCACAGCCAGAGAAAAAAAATGAGTTCCTTTATTTGCTCCAACTTTGCCCCCAATGACCTGGTTACCTTCCAGTCTGGAGAAAAACTCTCCCACGAACCTGCATCAGCCTTTGGGTGCAGATATTCCAATCCAAATGCAGTAAACTGAAAACTTTAAACTATAAATCCAACAAGACAAAATAAGGTAATAAATCTGGCAGAGTTCCAGAAATGAAATAACAAGGCAGTAAATCAAACCAGTTGGGAGGATGCCAGGAATTCGGATAACAACAGCCAACACATGCTAAATTTAATGTTTGTTCCCAACAACCATTCCTCCCGTCTGCCTCTCCTTTAAACTCCATTCCCAGGTGTGCCTTGTGAAGGGAATAAGGGCCCTTTCCTCCCTCATAAGCCATGCAACCCATGTTGTTCTCTGTTCTTTCCTGCATGCCCTAGGATGAAGAGAGAGTGGGCCTTAGTCTTCCTCTGAACCCCTTCTCCACTGTTCTACGTCTTCCCTGCTTTGCCCAGCCTGATTTTGCCCTTCTCCACAGGCAGCAGACCCTCCCCCCCCTCCCCCGTTAGCTGCTCACCTTCCTCCTCGGATTCAGACTCCAATGGGGCACGATGGACACATTAACATCCCCTTGTGAAGAGAAGAGAAGAGAAGAGTTGTAAGGAACCTTGGAGGTCTTTTAGTCCAACCCTCTGCTTAGCTAGGAAACCCTATACCATTTCAGTCAAATGGTTGTTCAATATCTTCTTATGAACCTCCAATGTTGGAGAATTCACAACTTCTGGAGGCAAGTTGTTCCACTGATTAATTGTTCTTGCTGTCAGGAAATTTCTTCTTAGTTCTAGGTTGCTTTTCTCTTTCTTTTAGGATCATTGTTGTATCATTCACTTTTGTTTACAAAGCAGCAGTTTGCCCTCCTGAGCATGTCCACAAAATGTCCAGATGATGGCTGGGCCATTGTGTTTGAAGCTCTGCTGGGTTTAAATTATACGTGTCAAATACTATTTTCAGGGATAATTACCAGTTTAAAGGATAATTATCAGTCCTGCCTCGACTTGAACCCTAGACAAGAATGACTCAGAACTCCATTTTAATGCATCCAGTTTTGTTCACCACATTATAAAAAAGATGTTGAGACTCTAGAAAAAGTACAGAGAAGAGCAACCAGGATGATTAGGGGACTGGGGGTTANATGTTGAGACTCTAGAAAAAGTACAGAGAAGAGCAACCAGGATGATTAGGGGACTGGAGGTTAAAACATACAACGAATGGTTGCAGGAACTGGGCTTGGCTAGTCTAGTAAAGATAAGGACCAGGGGAGACATGATAGTGTCTTTGAGGGGCTGCCACAGGGAGGAAGGGGTCAAGCTATTTTCTAAAGCACCAGAAGGCCAGACAAGGAATAATGGATGGAAACTAAACAAGGAGAGATTCAACCTGGAAATAAGGAGAAACTTTCTAACAATGAGAACAATTAACCAATGGAACAGAAGTTGCCCTTGGAAATTGTGGGAGTGCCATCACTTGAGACTTTCAAGGAGAGATTGGACTGCCATTTGTTCAAAATGGTGTAGGGTCTCCCGCTTGGGTGGGGGGTTGGACGAGATGACCTACAAGGTTCCTTCCAACTCTATAATCTGTTATCTGTTACAATGGTGCTGAACAAGGAGACTTATGACCAGTTGGTGAAGTTGCAGCCATTGCAACATCCAAGCAGTCGCATGATTTTTGATGTGTGGATACCTGGCAATCAATTTACAGTTACAATAATTGATGTGTCTCTTGGCTACAGATTGCCATTGTGGTTTTCATTGCCAGCTTTCTGCAGCAGAAACATCCCGGGAAGAATTATGTAGCTGCAGCTTTCATTTCATGATAAATGTTTTGACATAGATTGTGCTCAGACAAGCTTACACTCCTTTTATATTGGTCATCTCTTCATAATTAAGTCATAGGGTTGGAAGGATCTGGGAGGGGTCATCTAATCCATTGTTTCTCAACCTCAGCAATGTTGAGATGTATAGACTTCAACTCCCAGATTTGATAGCAAAAGGGTGGTGAATACTTGTAACATGGGCCCTGGATTAACCATTAACAGTCTTAGGGCCTCAAGGGAAGGTCACATAAAGTTTTTTTTCCCCAAGCTATCATGCTCTTAACCCATTCACTGCCATGCTTGACTTCAGTTTCTTTTTTTTTTAATAATTGTTCTTATTTGCTGTGTATAACCTGAATTTGTGCGTAATTTTTTTTTTGGCACAGTGCATAAAGTTCAAAAAAATTTTTTTGAAGGTGTCCCATTTGTTTCTCTCTCACACCATGACAGTTTCATTTCAGTGGTGGGATTCTTTTTTTTTTAGTACCAGTTCTGTGGGTGTGTGGCTTGGTGTGCATGGCAGGGGAAGGATACTGTAAAATCTCCATTCCCTCCCCAGGCCTGGGGGAAGAAAACTACAAAATCTCATTACCTCCCCAACCCACTAACCTGCTTTCCAGCTCCGTTCTCCTCTGCAGGGCAACAAAAGAAGACCCAGCCGATCAGCTGGGACTTGGGAGGCAGAGAATAGATGGAGGCTTGGCCAGTCAGTGGTGATATTTGCCAGTTCTCTGAACTTCTCAAAATTTCCGCTAACGGTTCTCCAGAATTGGTCAGAACCTGCTGAATACCACTCTGTTTCACTTCCATTGAGGGCCACCATTTTGGGGCCTTGCCTAGGATAGCAGCTGACCTTAATCTGTTCCTGAGGGACACCTGGTAAAATTTACAGGCTTTTGAATGTGAGAGATTATTTAATTTGTTGTTCATTTATTGTCTCAGAAATACAAAATCAAGTGTGTATTCAAAAGTGAAGCAGCTAAGATACCCATACAAAGAAATTCTGCTAAACTTGACTCTAAGGATCACTGAGGAAAAAAAAATGAATAGTTTGGGAGGGATTGCTGGATTGAGAATAGTTTCTGAGACAATGGTTTTCTGAAATCACTGAAAACAGGTTGTGCCAAAAAAGAATTTAAGGTTGTCTGAAAGCATCTGTCTTTCAGGATTTGTGCAAATAAAGGAAGATGGTTAAAACCTCACTTAATTATGTTTCTCCCCAAGTTCTGCATTCTTTGTTCCTCATCTTCGCACTGAAGGCATTGCATAATGCATGTATCTGGTATGATTTTGCAGGAAGAAACCTATTAGGATACGTAGCTCTGTGCATAAAAATATCTTCTCAGCTCAGTCAAAATGATAGGTCAGCACAAACTATTGCAACCTCTGCTTTTCTTTTCAACCCACATAGGGAAAGGAGCGAGAGCTTAGCAGCAGCTCCAGTGGTGGGATTCAATTTTTTTTTTACTATCAGTCCTGTGGGCGTGCCTTGGTGGGCATGGTAGGGGAAGGATAGTGTAAAATCTCCACTCAGAGGTGGTATTTGCTAGTTCCCTGAACTACTCAAAATTTCTGTTACTGGTTCTCCAGAACTGGTCAGAACCTGCTGAATACCACCTCTGAGCAGCTCCTTTTGCTTTCCAGGACAGTCTTTCTCAACCTTGGTAGCTTTAAACTACAAATGGACTTCAACTCCCAGAATTCCCCAACCAGCTATGCAGAGACAGTAAGATAGAAGGAATAGGCAGAAACTTAGCAGCTTGTCACGAGACGTTAATGTTGACTTTTTTTTTTCCTTATGGAGTTCTTCTAACATGCATGACCTGGCAGACAATCACCCTTCCCATTTGTTGATCCCTTGTGACCTGATTGGCTGCCAGGAAATCTTGGTCATGCATATTGGCTGCCAGGAAATCTTGGTCATGCATATTAGGGGAATTCTTGGATATTAAAGAAGGGAAAATAAATGTAGAAAAAGAATGACAAATCTGAGCTTTTCCCAGTGTAGAAAGTTAGCACCCTCCCCGCTTAGAAGAAGGAAATGTTTTAGGGAATATTACAAAGGCAGAATATTATAGTTTCCCTAAAGGAGAAACATGTTTCTAAATCTCAGCATTTCAGCTCCCTGCCCTCAGCAGATAGTTGGTGTCCATTGAGAAGGACTGGAGCAGCCTATCTACAAAACAAAAGACCTTCAGCTCCAGGATGATGGGATTAAGACATGACCCTCCAGGACATAATAGGATTAACCTATCTAGCAGCAGGGCTCACTGCATTGCAAAACCTCCTAAGGACATTACATCAGCCCAGGCTCCAACCAAACTTGATTCAGACAAACATGACCTCACATCATCCCATGGGAGTCTGACAACAACCAGTAGAATTCATCCCCTTTCCACAGGAACAGGAAGCTCAAGGACAAGGCCTAAGAAAGGGTATAAATGACACTCTCTACTCCATGTGTTCAGTTGCACCAGGACGATGTGTTTGATGGTTCTACTCCATTAAACCATCTTTCTAATCAGC
Source organism: Laticauda laticaudata (assembly GCA_004320025.1). Classification (NCBI taxonomy): domain Eukaryota; kingdom Metazoa; phylum Chordata; class Lepidosauria; order Squamata; family Elapidae; genus Laticauda; species Laticauda laticaudata. Next base: position 5,436 of record BHFT01025365.1, on the reverse strand, counting down.
TCCATGTTTCCAGTGTCTTTCTCCCCCACTTGGAACTGAACCAAATGGATACTTCTTCCAACAGCAGAAATCACAGGAGTTCAATGAATAGTTGAACAAATAACAACAAATAGTTGTTATTCAACTGCTGAGTCATAACCATCACTTTTCCTGCAAGAAGTGAAAGGGCTAACTGTTACATCATTACAAAGAGAATTAATGGATTGTTTGTTTTTATGGACAAGAACCAGCTTGTATAATTGTTCTGGATGGTGCTGTTTTTCCTCTCCTCCCTGGAGGCCATGTACACCTTAGGAGTCAACAGCAATTTTCTGAATTTCAGCAACTACGGACTTCAACTTCCAGAATTCCTACTGGGGAATTCAATGTAAAGTTGTTGAGGTTGAAAAACACTAATGTGGTGCACATCTTACCAGCTTTGTCTTGTAGACTTTTTCTGGGTGCCATACAATTGAAGAAATTAATATTGCATCAATCTCAACTGTTATGTGATGGCTTCTTTGGAGGAGATGTTCATGGAGATTCTCAATCATCCAGGTCAGGGGTGTTAAACTCAAGGTCCATGGGCCTGAGTTGGCTCATAGGGTGCTTAGATCTGGCCTGCAGGGCCACCCTGGAAACAGCAAAGGACCAGCCCATGGGCCATGAGAAGAAAAGGAAGGAAGGAAGGAAGGAAGGAAGGAAGGAAGGAAGGAAGGAAGGAAGGAAGGAAGGAAGGAAAATTATAATAAGAGGGAGTGAGGGTCAAGGGAAGTCCTCCTTTAGCACTTGGCCACCACAAGTGCCACTGACATGAGTGACGTCAAGCTGGCCATGCCCATTTGGCCATGCCCACCCTAACCACACCCACCTTGGCCCTCCGAGGTCAAACAAAGCCCTGATGCAGCCCTCAATGAAATCAAGTTTGACACCTCTGATCCAGGTCACGGTTGTCCCAAAGATGCAACTTTTCCAAAAAGCAACTGGACTGACTTTCTTTTTCTTTGAAAATGTTTTGCTTCTCATCCAAGAAGCTTCTTTGGTGAACATGGAAAAGCACCTTTGGGCCCTTTGAAGGGGAGTTTAGAGAATGCAGGTAGTGAAGAAAGATGTGATTCAGCAAGATTACTCAGTTTCTTGTTCAGTACTTACTATGTTTACATTTAAAGATTTGAATTGGTGGTTAGTCAGCTACCCTGCCATTGTCAGGGGGATTAAAAAACCTAACTGTATAAAGTCCCAAATAGCTCAGGACCAATTTATCTAAGGGTTTTTCTACATGCCAAACCACAAGGAAAGAAAGGAAGAGAGTAAGAAAATCAAAACACTAGTTGTATCAGCTCAAATCAGAACGACTTGTATGTATGGCTGGAAAAGATAGGTGGAGATTTTCTTCCTGATAGGCTGTGGTTTGTCAGAAGACATTGTTGTGTGTTTCTGCTGTGAGAAACAGTCCACAGACTCTTCTCATGCTGGGCGAGTTGGCTCTAAACATCAGCACTTAGACTTGAAAGGAAAGCTAAAATATAACAACACAAAGGGAGTGGGAGGAGCTGTGTCAGTAGCAAAATAAATTGGTTGGAGAACTGTTCGGAGAAAGGGCTAGAAGAGAGGAAAGGTGATGAGGAGAAGGCAGAGTTTTTCAATTCCTATTTGGGAAACACTCTGGTGCAGTGTTTGAAACAAGGGTGCCAAACTGGATTTTTTTCGACAGCCGGATCAGCATTGTAGTTCTCTTCCACAGTGGGGGAGGGGGGCAGGACCAACCAGCCAAAAATGGGCTGGGGGGGGGGCATGCACAGTCTGTTTGCTTGCCAGAGACACTGCAGGCTGGTCCTTTGCTATTTTCAGGCCAGCCCCATGGGCTGGATGTTGCCTGCAGCAGAGGTGGTATTCAGCAGATTCTGACCAGTTCTGGAGAAATTTTGAGTAGTTCAGAGAACCAGTAGCAGAAATTTTGAGTAGTTCAGAGAACCAGTAGCAGAAATTTTGAGTAGTTTGGAACACTACCTCTGACTGGCCCCGTCCCATCTCTGCCTCCCGAGTCCCAGCTGATCAGTATCTAGTATTTTCTTTTGTTGCCCTGCACAGGAGATGAGAGCTGGGGAGCACCAGGTTAGTGGGGTGGGGAGGGAATGAGTATTTTACAGTATCCTTCCTCTGCCATGCCCACCAAGACACAGCCACAGAACAGGTAGTAAAATTTTTTGAATCCCACTACTGCCCGCAGGCCTTGACACCCCTGGGTTAAAGCATCAGTTAGAAACCAGGAGATCATGAATTCTAGTATCACCTTTTGCACAAAGCCAGCTGGGTGACTTAGACCAGTCACTTTCCATTTCTGAAAATCTTGCCAACCCCTCGCCCCCCAAGATTGATTTATGTCATTTGTCCAAAATCACACCAGCCAGTTTTTCATGCTTAAGATGGGAGTACAACTCAGAATCCCCTGGGTCGTAGCCTTGTGCTTTAACCACTAGTCCAAACTGGTTAAATAAATATAAATAAGAAAACAAATATAAATAAGAAATAATTTGCCTGTAGGATACTGCAAATAGAGGGTTTGTGACTTCACAGCTGTTCTATTGAAATAATACCACGGTTCTTCAATTGGATGCTCTCAAGCTGATCCCAAAATCAGTTACTCCTTCTTATAAGGGAGGAGGGGGTTAGTTCAAAATAGATGCAAAGAATCAAATTGTAGTAGGTTAGATTAGGTATTAAAGATTAAGGTTACGCTGCATTCCCACACTGACCCAAAGGTCCTTTCTGAACGGCAACTGGCCTTGGACAGTTAACCAAATCCAGGTGCCTTTTGCAAAAACACTTTTGGGACAACCATGACCTGATGATTGAGAATCTCCACAGACATTCCCTCACTGATTTTGGTGGCTATGTGTGTTGTTTGTCTTCTACAGCCAGGTGAAACCTTCTTTCATTGGAAAGAGTAGGTGAAGGTCGGAAGGAAAGGCTGCTTTATGGATAATAACCATAATAATAACTTCCACCTAAGGTTGGACTTAAGCGTAGTACACAAAATTATCTGCTACAATGTCCTACCAGCCAACAACTACATCAGCTTCAACCGTAACAATATAAGAACACACAACAGACACAAACTCAATGTTAACCGCTGCAAACTCAATTGCAGGAAGTACGACTTCAGCAACATTCCAGTCAATGCCTGGAATGCGATACCTGACTCTGTTACATCCTCAAACTCCCACTCCATTAACCTCAAACTATCCACTATTGACCTCACCCCATTCCTAAGGGGTCTGTAGGGGGCATGCATAAGTGCACCATCGTGCCTACTGACCCTGTCCTATTGTCCCCATTTATTCGTACCTATTTCCTGTATTCTTACTCATATTTATACTTAGACCTATTATCTTGTAAGCGATTGACAAATCAAAGAAAGAAAGAAAGAAAGAAAGAAAGAAAGAAAGAAAGAAAGAAAGAAAGAAAGAAAGAAAGAAAGAAAGAAACTGAGCTGGCTGGCAAATGAGCTCCAGAAAGGTTTGCTTGCCCTGCAGTCTTCCCATAAAAGGTCTAGCATTGGACACAAGTTTTGGCTTTTATATTTTTCCTTGTCCTCCGCTGTAAAGGTCAGGTGGAAGAATGAGTCACAAGTGTATGTCAGAGATGTATGTTTACAGAAGGAGGAGAGGGTTCTCCATTCTCTTTGCTCAGGTGAGATAGGAAGGCTGGGAGGTCTTGACTATGCATGTGTCTTTGCAGAGAAATTCTGGCGAGTGTACATAGGATGGTTTTGCTGCTCAGGGCCGAGATTTGCTCTTGCAAGGGAATCAAGTGTTGTGGATGGAATGTGGTATCCCTCTCCTAGTTCCTCAGTCTATGTGAAGAATGATGGGGGAATCTTTCTTTTCATGCAGAAAATCTCAGGCTTTTAATACCCAGCATTTCCTAACGTGGCTGAAAACTCTTCTACTTCAAACACAGAGAACTTCTAATGTATCTAAGTACTAGTCCTCAATATACAACAATTCATTTTGTTCAGAGTTACAACAGCACTAAAAAAAAAAGTGACTTACGACTTATTTTAAAGTTACGGTACAATTTTAAAAAGTGTATGTATTTGGGTGTAGATATGAGCCATGGTGGCGCAGTGGTTGGAATGCTGTACTACAGGCTATCTTATCTTATCTTATCTTATCTTATCTTATCTTATCTTATCTTATCTTATTCGTATCTCATCTCATCTCATCTCATCTCATCTCATCTCATCTCATTCTCATCTCATCTCATCCTATCCTATCCTACGTAACCTAACCTATCCTATCTTATCCTCCCCAGTGGTGTCGGATTAATTTTTTTTTACTACTATGGTTCTGTGGCGATGGCTTGATGGGACGTGGCAGCCAGAAGGATAGTGTAAAATCTCAGTCAGAGGTGGTATTGCTGTTCCTTTGGAACTACTCAAAATTTCCTGCTACGGATTCTCCAGAACTGGTCAGAATCTGCTGAATACCTCCTTCTGATCCTCTCCTGTCCTATCCTGTCCTGTCCTGTCCTATACCTATCCTATCCTATCCTATCCTATCCTATCCTATCCTATCCTATCCTATCCTATCCTATCTTATCTTATCTTATCTTATCTTATCTTATCTTATCTTATCTTTTATTTATTTCCATATCAAAATCACTCTGGGCAGTTTACAACGGTATACATACATGAATAAAAGCACAGTTAAAAATGGAATTAAGAACAAGGTTAAATTGAATGTATTTATTTATAAAATGTATAGACTGCCCATCTTATCTCAAGGCAATTCTGTGCAGGAATTGCCCCTGAAAGCCATATAGTAACCAATGCAGCTCACCTAGCACCAGTGGCACATGGCCATCATGAGAAATACCAGTTATTGCTTGTACTGGTACATTTTGAGCCAATGGTATCTTTTCTGGATGGTCTTCAGGAACAATCCTGTGTATAATGCATTACAGTACTCCAATTGTGAGGTGACCAAGGAATGAGGGACAGTCTCAAGAGCTTCCCAGCTGAAGGATGGGTGCAACTGACATACCAGATGAACCCATGCAAAGGCTCTCTTGGCCACAGCTGTCACTGGCTCTTTGAGAATTAGCTGCAAATCGAGGAGGACATTCAAATTGAGCACCAGGCTCAGTGGAGAACTGCTATCTCATCCAAGGCTAATGATGAAAAGTGCCTCCAATTTGGGGAAGTCAACAGCCATAGCCATTCAATCTCAACAGGATTGGGCCAAATCTGTACTTCCTCATCCAGACCCCAAACAGCCCCAAACTGATGGTAAGATGGGACAAAGAAGTGAGTATCTTCAACTGAAGGCCTACCTAGTCTGTTTTTTTTTCTGCATAATGGTCAACCAAGTAGCCAATAGCTTACAGTCTTGGTAACTTCTCATTTGTATCCTGTACTTTCTCCTCCTCCTCCTCCTCCTCCTCCTCCTCCTC